>MU753073.1:24418-39311 GCA_026770625.1 Nicotiana glauca | reverse complement strand
CTGAGCTTAATACTTGGGTTTTATTTGCAACGTCCGCAGAATCCTGTTTAGAGGATATACTTTGGGCGTGATCAGCACTCATATGGATGTTGAAGACAGAATGGAAGACATTTATCCAGGGAGTGGACCCCTAGAAGCAACCTTTGATCCTGCGATTTTTTCTTGGAAAAATTAAGTTTCCATAAGATATTCCCCAAGAAAAGGACGTTTTTGTGCAAACTCCATAAAAGACTTGGAACTCCCTTATAAGGGAAGATAAAGATTCTTGCACACCCACGTTAACTCAAACGACTACTTAATCTGACCTAACGAGAATCTCTTATCCTAACTAACAGTGCTTTATTTTCATGTAACCCAAAAATGAAAAGGAAAGATCGAAAAAAGAAGTTACCACGAGCCTTTTCATGCTTGATGGAAGGGTAATTGAACTATAAGTTATATCTGTGGGGCCAAGGAAGGATATCACTTATAAATACTTTTTGGCTTACATATGCACTAGGTCAACATCAAAAGTGCTTATAAGCCAAAATCAACAAAAGATCATAAGTTGATCACCCCCAGTTTATGTTTTTTAAGCACTTTCGGGGTGACCGAGGGCCTTAATACTTTATCCCTACTATTATTTGTAATCCTCGAAATAACCTTCGCAAAACAAAACCTCTAACACCCTCTCCGTTCCATTTTCAATGTTTGTCCTTCTCCATGTTCTTTAAAACCAAACACATCAACTATCTACTGTCATATCAACACTTCTATCCAAACACGCAGTGACTTATTTGTAAAATTAGTTTCAGCATTTAAATGTACTGTTCTTTAAATCAACAAAGTCAAACGGGCTCTTAGAAACTAAGCCAATGCAAGTTTATGATGAAGTACAAATGCCGCCATTGTCCTGGTTTAGGTGGCATAACCTGACAAGCATAAAGGTTTAGGATTACTATTTCAATAGGTTATCCCATCAAAATTATCAATTTGTGCTTTTCAGAATGTGGTCAAGTTAGGAAGTAATATCGAAAGGAGGGAGCAAATTCTAGAGAACTTGTGAGGTAGAGGTGTTGAGGTTGAAAGGTTGAAGATGAGTGGGAAAAGAGTTCTATAATATCCTACCCATTTCTATCGTTGCCTGCCAAGGAGAGAACAATGAAGGACTAAAAAGAAGAGGCAATTTTGTACCTTAGTTTTTCTCTCCTCCCCTTTGAAAATAATCCTGACATATGGATTAGTATGGTGCTTTCCTTCAACATCTTGAGCTTCGTGGACCGTAATCATAAGGACGCCTCCCCCTGGTGGCGTTCCTTCTGGAACTTTTTGTGCTGCATCTGACTCTTCAAATTCTTTCGGCAACTCGTCCTCCTTAAATGGTTTGTAGGTCAATTCCACCATGATCTGACCGCGGTCCTTGTCATTCTGAGCATCATTAGAATCCATATTCTTTAGGAGATCCAGTGTCATAGTCTTTGATTCATCAGGGGTCAAATCTTTCAGTGGAACAACATTCATACCCATTTTATCATGTTTGCCAATCTGAATAAAGAAGGGACTGAAGCTTGAGATAGCACATAGAAGGAAAACAATTATGAACTTCAATTAACTAGAAAAGTACCTGCTCCCAATCATAAACAGAGAGCTCCAATGCTTGTGTTTCTGGATCTTTAACAACCATATTAAATTCCTCATCCCACTCGGGATTTAAATTCTTATGCTTCACAGTGGTTTTCTTTGAAGGAAGTTTTGACTCAGTGAGCTTAACTTTTACATAAGGATCAGATCCACCCATTAAATCTTTCTTTCTCAGCTTCATTGCCCTCAGAATCTTCACATGCAGGATCCCTACAGGTTTTTTCATTGCTCTACATGTTCGCAAAGTGAAATAAAATGAAACAATTAATTGAAAATGATTGCAAAACCTGAGACAAAGAATATGATAAACAAAATCTAAAAGTAAAGAAGACATACTTGGATGGATCCAAAATCTGCACTTCTAGAGTTTTAGGCCACAGATACATGTTAGCAACCTGATCTTTAATGGTCTCCTGTAAAGAGAGTTCCCCAATATTAACATTAAATAGTTTTATCATGACTACAACAAAAATGTTGTACCCTGAGCATGCACTTATAGCAGCTGCTTTGTGTCATCAAACTCAAATCTCTAGACTCAAAATTTTGGTAAGAAACTCCTAGTATTATTAACCTTAGAAGCTAAGCAACAAATATGCTTACAGTCTTCTGTAAAATACAGTAAATGATACAGGCTGTTTTACAAAATAGAGGAAATGAGATGGAAAGAAGCATAAACTGTTCCAAAAAGAAATATGTAGAAGATAATGGACATCAGAAACTATAGTACCTGGACAAACCTGTACAAGCCAGGAATGGACATAAGATCAGCGCCCAAAAGCTTCAATCCAAAATCAACATGTGGCTGCAAACCAATAAGAATCTACTAAGACGATGTTTTTGTTTCATTTTGGTGTAAAGAATGCTATTTAGAAGATGCAGAACTTAGACATCATAGAACCCTTGTAAAAGATAGAACAAGGACATATCATTGCTTTTTGAATTGTAAATATGGCTTATGCACAGCCTTTGTGCTGACATCGATACTGTTACCTTTCACAAAAAAATAAGAGTCTACTAAGATGTACGTAAACAACAACCACCCAGCAAAATCCTACTAGTGGGGTCAGGGGAGAGTAGTGAGTACGCAGACCTTACCCCTACCCTGAAAGAGTAGAGAGGTTGTTTTCGAAAGACCCTCGGCTAAAAAAAACAGAAAGACAAAAGGGAGACAATATTAATATCACCACATAAATCATAGGAAAAATAGGAGCATTAAATTCAGAAGAAAGATGCAAAGCAAAAGCGATAGATGGTAAATAGGTCATGCATTGAAAAGCGTAATAGTAAGACACAATATTGCTAATAGCTATCTTACACAAAAATCATACCATACTAGTCTCATAGAGGTATGAAGTAAGGCATGACTCAACTACCTCCTAACCTACAACCCTAATACTCGACCTCCTATCAAGTGTCATGTCCTCGGAAATCTGAAACATCATCATATCCTGCCTGATCACATCTCCCCAATACTTCTTAGACCGCTCTCTACCTCTTCTCGTGCCCTCCACAACTAGCCGCGCACACCTCCTTACCGGGGCATCTGGACTTCTCCTCTGAACATGTCCGAACCATCTGAGTCTCGCTTCCCGTATCTTGTCATCAATGGGAGTCATCGGCGAATAGCATGCACCACAGCACCTTTCCATGAATAATCAACAAATGCAAATTCACCCTAATAATCCATAAATCTATAATATCAAGGGAAGATGCCAACCATGGTGTGATAAACTTTACAGAGGCTAAACTATATGAGGGATGACACAGGGATCATGTAGATAGTGGACTTCGGAAGGGCCATAAAGGATTGGACTTGGAGTGAGATAAAGTAGAGGAATTTATCAACAAATATATCAATAGGAGAAGATGATATAAAGGAGGTCAAGGGCAAAGTCAGTCATGGTAAATCAGTTTAATTAGAGTTAATAGGAAGGGGGGAAAGGTACTTGAGTCTGTTCAAAAGAAATGAAAATGAGGTAAGTTTGGAAGAATTTAGAAAGTACCAATGCATTGCAAAAGTAGCTTTTTCCACTTCGCATGCAATAGGGGATGCGAGTTTAACGGCAGATAGTCCATAGAAGAGGGGCAAAACATTGTGACTTGGAGTTGCTCGTGAAAGGAGCATGGATAAGACAAGTACCTCATGTTGCGCTGCAGCTTTACATCTATGTTATGAACACTGGTATTCTCCTTGTTTAACATTTCATGGGTGCTATCATGGTAAGTGGATAAGCAATGTGGTAGTTTCATACATAGTCATATATGCCTCTTCCCCCCCCCCCCTTTTCTTTGATATAGTTAACCGCTACTTCCCGGTTATTACGGGGTTACACCAAGAATCTGCGCTCAGTCCGTTCTTATTTGCTCTGGTGATGGACGTACTGAAACACCATATTCAAGGGGAGGTGCCATGATGTATGTTGTTCGCTGATGACATAGTTCTAATTGATGATATGAGAGGCGGCGCTAATGAGGCCGGAGGTTTGGAGACAGGCCCTTGAGTCTAAGGGTTTCAAATTGAGCAAGACTAAGACATAATACCTGGAGTGCAAGTTCAGCGTCGAGTCGAGGGAAGGGCTTGGACGTGAGGCTTGGATCACAGGTCATTCCCAAGAGAGACAGTTTCAAGTACCTTGGGTCGGCTATCCAGTGGGATGGGGAGATCGACGAGGATGCCACATACCATATATGGGTTGGGGTAGGGTGGATGAAACGGAGGTTAGCATCTAGAGCGCTATGTGACAAGAAAGTGCCACCATACTCAAAGGTAAGTTTTATAGGACGGTGGTCAGACCGGCCATGTTGTATGGGGCAGAGTGTTGGTCAGTTAATAACTCACATATCCAGAAGATGAAAGTAACGGAAATGAGAATGTTGAGGTGGATGTGCGGGCACACTAGGATAGATAAGATTAGGAATGAAGATATTCGGGAGAAGGTGAGTGTGACTTTTGTGGATGACAAGATGCGGGAAGCGAGGCTTGGATGGTTCGGGCACGTGCGAAGGAAAAGCCCATATGCCACGGTCAGGAGGTGTGAGCGGTTGGCTTTGGCGGGTTCGTGAAGACATAGAGGGCTAAGAAGTATTGAGGAGAGGTGATCAGATAGGACATGGTGTGGCTTCAAATTTAAGAAAATGGACCTTGATAGGAAGGTGTGGAGGTCAAGCATTACGATTGTAGGTTAGGAGGTAGCTGAGCATTTTTCTACTTCATACCGGGTGTGAGGCTAGTCTGATTTGGTTTTATCTTAGGCTGCTACCGATTATTGTTGTGTTCACACTATTCTTCCGTTTTTCATAGTATCGATCTTATTTACTGGGTATTGTCCGGGGCAGGGGTAAGGTATGGGTACACACTTTCCTCCAAAGAATTCACTGGGTTGTTGTTGTACTTCCATACCAAAGAATGACCGACAGCGCACTTTTTTCACTTTGTCCGTTTGGTGACTAAAACCCCATTATTATCGTGGGAGATGGAGGGTCCTTACACTAGGCACTCCCTCCCCCCATTATGTATGAATTACCGATATTCATAAAGTATGCTTCTACCAGCTACAGAACCATTAAATACATTCTTGATTAATCAAAAAGATGAAAGAAGCCAACCATATAACCATAGGATTACACAAGGAAACAAGACACAACAGTTTGGCCATGAAAATTTTGCTTGTTCATTTTTTCTTTCGCTCACAAACATATAAACCTACTCTTAAAACATGTGCCAGATGCATAACCTACCTTTTCCATGAGGGACACCAGGATTTTGGCAAAACATGGAAAGCTTGGAACCAGAGGCTTCAAAGTAATACGTGGAGCTGCAAAAACCTGCAAGTCCACAACCTGAAACATCCACTCAAGCAATTAATTTTGGCTATTGTTGACGTTCTTTTGTCAAAATCTCGTCAAAATGTAAAACACGTAATGCAAAACCTGAACAGTTGCTTTCAATCCGAATGCTCTGACCGCAACGGTGACATTAGGATTTCCTGCCCACTTCAATGATGGTTCCATGATCAATTCTTTTTCGTCAGTAACATAGACCTTCATCCCTGCCAAATAGAACATGAGAAAAAGTTATGATGAATTTAAGTGAAAATCAAACACAAAATATAGTATTTTAAACCATTATTAAAAAGATGAATAAGAGTCACTTTGACCAAAGAGATTTACCAGGCTAGTTGATAACAGAATCCAACTCAGTAAAACCATATCCTAGAGCATGACCAACATCAATTACAAGACTACACGAAGAGTCCTACTTGATATAATTGTCTGAGTAGAATATCATTTCTTAGAAAAAGCATGCAATTGCACCTCCCATAAACTTATGGCATAGAAAGCATACACTACCAGGTTACTTGAACTTCATTAAAATCAGAAGATCATGGAAATTTAAGGTGCATGAGATAAATAAATTTGCAATATAATTTTTTCGCAATAAGTAAATATTTTATGGATAGTACAGAGAAAATAATCATATTCAGGGGTGAAGATTAAATTATTGTTTTCAATATTCTCAATCAAAAGGACAGCTAGCTAAAAAGAAGCTGATCCTTTAAAGTTCAAACCCCTCTTAACTTTTCTCCTCTCACCTCCAACCGTCCTTGATAGTGGGTTTGTTATCCTTCTATTAAAGGTATACACTACGTTAGTCAAAATTCTATGGAACTTCCCAGTGATGCCATCAATTATATCCACGTCATACAGAAAGTAATTCTGAGTGAAAGAATGTCAATAACTGCTTGCTCAACTGCTTAACCCCTTAAAAGTTAGATATGAGCATGATTTTGAGAAAATAAATGGATCAGCAACAAAGTGACAGCACATTCTCAAATAGAGAGAGCACTATCAGTAAATCAAATTCTTTCCAAAAACAAATACTATGTCCTTTAGGCAAAACATAACAAAGGGCATGCTTCATATCTTATGCTACGCATTATTTTTCTACAAATCCCTACAACATGAGAAAATAGGAGCAAATAAAATTTGTCGCCATAGAAAGTGACTAACCCTGGAAAGTAGGAGGTAAGGACCCCAAAGTTAGTGTTTCAAATTCAACTGAATCAATTTTATATTTTGGTATTTGCTCAGCAATAATTGGTGCCGCGATATCTTTTGCAGTTCTGCAAATCGCCTGTTTAAAAATAGTTGAGCACTACTTAGTTCATTTCCCTTTAACAATCATATAAAGGAGATAGATAATCCAGAATGGTGTTCAGACATGAGAATACCTTGTCCAGGTAAGGCCACATATACTCGAGAAACTTGTTGAGCCAGTCCACCTTAAGTTTGGAAAATATAAAGCAAATAAAAATATATTCACTGATAAGCTATGCAGTTTAGACTTCTCAATATACATACACGGTCATAATCCGGACATTTGATCCAAAGAGGAATTTCAGACAGTATCTGCTGCAAGCTTTTAGAATCTCGCTCAACCAATGGACGAATAACAGGGTCCTGATAGTTTACAGGAAATGCATTAGCTGTTCAGCCACAGAAGGAATAAAACACTGATTGGGTACGATTAAAAACAAGTAGTCGCTGCAAACAGATAAGGGAAAACTTAAATGCCCTGAAGAATAAGTGAAACTGTTTAAATGACATGGATGCAACCAAGTAATGACATTTTCTTCCGGATAAGTAGTTAAGTTATGACGTTTTTTGTTTTTGATAAGCAAAGGTATTATTATTAATATAAGCTCAGCACCAAGCTGGTACTGAAACAAGGTACAATTAATCTGGTAGTTGTGCCTTCAAAACAATTATTAAACAGCATTTTGGCATACCCACATAAAACAATTACTCCCTCAATGCCATTTTATTTGACACTATTTGACTACACACAAATTTTAAAATGTAAATTGACTTATCTTTTATATTCTTTATTATCTTAGTAGTGAGACGAGAAAATGTTAAACCGTCAGCAATTTTTTAAGCATCACATTGAAATTTCAGCCAGTTTGAATAAATTTAAATTCTTCAAGATTGCGGAAATTATATAGAATAATATTAGTATTACTAGTGAGACGGTATCAAATTTTAGAGGATGGCCATGAGTTTGAGTCATTTCACCTTGATATGGTAGTATTCTCCATGATTGTAAAGTAAACCAAACAGTCCAAAAGGCATAAACTAAAGACGCGAGTCCTCGACGAAGTATTTATCAAACAGGTGATGCTTGACTAAGTAATATATTTTTGCCCTTTATTGGCAGCTTTCTAGTGGGATGTTTAGGACGGTTTTAGGATTATGTATAAGCACCACCCTTAAGTTTCTCCTCCTTTTCATATTACTTCTACTAAGTAGGACTCTAGCTTATCGAGATAAGCTCACAACAAAATGAAAGCAAGATTTTATTTTTACTTTATAACATTTTCCATCTATATCTTTCGTATCTATTTACTTTCTCACTTAGATACTCTTTTAGTTGCTCATTTACCTTTAGTGTACTGTTGACCTTAACTGCTGTGTGGGGGGGAGGGGGGGACAAAGACTTCCTCTTCCCGCCTCTTGAAACAGTTAAATCTCTTTACTGGAGAATCTCAGGAATGGGAAGAATTTATATACTTAGGGATAAAAGGAGTATTAAAGTATTCCTTGATGTCTCACCCTTCCAGTGACCTGACAAAGCAATTGCCAACTAAAAATACTTGATAATCCTGTGAAACTCGTTTTTGCTTACAAACCTCACAATTTTCTTTATCAAATAGAAGTCAAGTTATCTACATACATAACGTTGAAATTACAATCCATATGTGCAACTTTTGCTGAACCAAACAATTTAACGTTAGGGCAAATGTGCAGCTCCAGTATACTAGGTCAACTTGTGGTTGACTTAGCCAGTTAGATTAACCAAATTACCAACAACAACAACAACAAATTGCCGCGCAGCTATTCTTATAGTCATACTAATTTTCAATTTATCAGAGACATAGCCTAATGAAATACCCAATACATATAAATAGCAAAGGAAAACACACATTATTAAAATAGAGAAACTCTCGATCCAGGTACAACTTAAACCCACAATTATAGTGTGATAGCAAGAAAAACGCAGGAACAAAGACAGAAATAAAGCAAAGAGTGCAACACCTTAACATCACAAGGCTGAAAGTAGATGAACAGATAGTATCCGATCACCAAGCCAAGTGAAATCCCAACTCCAAATCCACAGAAGCCTAATATAGTACTCACAAAACCCATCTCTCAAAAAACCACACCAAAACCCAGCTCAAAGTTAGCGTTCAACAAAATGTGTCCATCTGAATCTGCTTCACCTTCTCTCTTACCATATATACCAACGCCATTGATCAGGATAAATTAATATTTATAAGAAAAGACAAATGTGTCCTCAAGGGAACTTCTTCAGTGTCAAATTAATGCCTTGGGAATTGTGTCCTTTGTCGTCTTTTCAAATTTAGATATAGATATTTCGGACAACCTTTAGCGCAAAGGACGCTCCGGGCAAAGCGAATAGTGTCCAAATTAACTGACTCCTGAAAGGCGTAAGAGGGAAAGAAAATGCACGTTAAATTTTTGAAACGCACGCGACACATATTAGTATGATTTATGAACTGTACGTATTTTTTATTTTTATTAGCGGGAGGTCACCGACGTTACTGCAGGCCCCAAGAATTAAAGTCACCAAAACTTTTCACTACTAACCAAGTGGATAGCTTTTTCTGGCATTGTACTTAAAATGTCAGCCACTTTTCGAAATGGATGAATTTTCGTTTTGACTTTAAACTTAGGACAATTTATATCTAATTCTGAAAGAGGGGTCTTAATTTGTGCAAATCATATATCATTTGGTTTGATTGGTATATTAGCTAAGTAATTTCAATATGATTTATTGCATAGATATTAAGATGTTTGATCGATCGAATAATAAAAAGAAACCATCTTCGCATAGTAATTTTATATTTAATTGATTGAATCAAGAAAAAATAAATTCAAATAACTGACGTAGAATGTGGATGTGTGTTAAGGTGGGGTGCGCCAATGGAGTCGGGTCGTATGGGTAGGGGTGGGGCAAGATGGGGGTTGGAGGGTAGAAACCAATTTAGAGGCGTATTCACTGTTTTATGATATATGTGCAAAAACCTAATACGAATAGGTGAATTTAAAATTCACATTTGACGGATTCAATATTTAGGTTCTTTGTATGAATTTATTACTTTTTCTGAAATTATAAATTTAATTTTATTTTATTTTTGCAATTCCAGTGATATTTCACATATGTTTATATACTCTGTGGCGAAAATATTGAAATCATTTTAATTCATTGATTGTATGATAAATTCTCTATTGGTGCTAAATTTATTACATATATTTTTATAGAAGATACATAATTTAGTGAATAATGACTTAAAGGAGAATAAGGGTTTTAATATGTAATGCTTGAAAATTTTGAAAGAATAAATCAAATAAAAAAAAACTTAATTAAAACGTAAAAGGGGCACGTGAAACATGTTAATCCCATGGGTGGACCCAGTTATAAAGAAAGAAAGAAAAAACACAACAAAACATACATGTGATTTAAACTTTCGAGCTCAAAAAAAAAAAATAACAAAACAAGCATGCAATTTGAAATCTCGACTGCACTTAAAGGTGCGCCATAATAATTATTGCATTATAGGATATTTTGGATGTGTGACACACACACGTGATCAATAGAGAGGAGTATGGGTTCACATGAACTATAGCTACGTCCCTGAAAACCATCGGTTGGAAATGGCATGGGATAGTTCCGAAAAATGCTTGCTATAAAAGTCATTTTCCACAAATTTCCGGAAATTATTTTCTTAGGAAAAAAAAAAATCAATACATTCAAGCCAACCAAACATACAAAAATTAAAAGTTATATTTCTGTAAAATGTTCCCTTCCTACCAAATACACCCTTGGATGTATATGATTCTGAATGTGTATTATTCATGCAAATATTTAATTGTTAGGAAGTTACATATTATTGGGTTTCAATTGTAGGTTTATAGGCAACATGCTCTGCTCCTCGTATGTTTTTATTTATTTTACTTCAATTTTTATGACTATCTATCTCAATGTACTATTGTGATAGATAGTTTTGTTTAATTGAGATTATTGGGGAAAATCTCAAGTTCTTTAAATATCTATTGATGTGGTTTGTTTAATATATTTTTTGGCAATTGCCTTGCTTATTGTGTTTTTTCCCCCTCAAATCCAACAATCTTTTGGTTGAGTTCTATAACGTTATTACGTTACCTGTTATCCAAACATAGTAAGTTAATACTCCTCCATTTGTAATGAAATACTTCTACTGTGTCAAAATATTTTTTCTTTAGAAAATATGATAATCATTAATTTGGGAATTAATCCATTTGAAGCCCGTTGTACAATGAATACTAGGTAGGGAAAAATATAGGGTATAGGTGCTCCCAAAAATATTAGCCGGTAATATATTATTTGTATATTAATATATAATATACATATTTTTTTTTATATATTTGGCTCGAGAATGTAATTATTTTTGGCTGAGCGATAAAATATGTAACTTGCTGCTCGTGTACCAGTATCACGACCCAATTTAGGATCATGACCGGCGCCTGGGAGCAAGTACCCCCAAGTAAGCCTCATCGGTATTTTATAGAAAATCGGACAGAGTTTTTCCTGTTTTAGGACTATCCAAAAATATTCATGTCTCATAAACAAATAACATCCAACCAATATTCACTTAAACATGTCATAATCTTCATCAACTAACAAAATGAGTTTTCACCAACATTACCAACCTTACCAACACAATAATACTAAACCCATCTAAAAATACAGAAAGAAAGTGCAATACTAGTAACTAATCTAATATAACGAATGAATACTCAGGACAATAAAAATGACTATGGAGCGACTCTAAGAGTTTTAAAGAAATGATCATAACAAATGAATAAACTCTTCGCCATGCGAACAAGTGCGAGGCTCACCGAGAACTATCAATCTGTGTGCTCTAATTAACAAAAACCCTGCATGCGTCAGCTATTGTCTCTGGCAGAAAAAAATTAGTGGGGAATGAGTCGCTAGCTTAGTGAGTAATAACACTTAACCACAACCGTTTTTAATTGGGGACAAGTCAGAAAACATGCATGTATAATAATAATTAGGAACTATCATAAAAATAAAATGTCCTTTAAAAAAAACAATAATAATAATCAGTCTTGTCATGTATTTCCTGTAATAGAAATCAGTTTAACAATTCAGTAATAGACTCGGTAAGCACGGTGTCGTATCAAATCTTTATGTTTGGGAGGTTTCCAAGGAAGGATCATGTAATATGTATCACTGTATGGACCCCTTCGTAAAAAGGAGTCAGATATAACTGCAGGTCCCTACTCGAGGGAAAACTGAAACTGTATGCTAGTTTTACCTTCCCACTAGCGAGGCTATAAATATAATCGGTAATCTGTAAATACAAGGTGCACCAGGTCTAACGAACCCGTCGTTAGCTACGGGATCCTTCAAAGTCTCCTCCCATTTATATTCTTTCTTGTAAACAATAAATACTCGTGCAGAAGCATTTTCAAAATAATAAAGGGCATATCATTTCTTATCAAATCTTGTAATTTTATTTCAGTAACGGTAATCATGTCTCAAATAACAGTAAACACATGTCTAGTAACTATGAGAATAATTCAAATAATTATAACATCTCAAGTAACGGTAAAACATATCTAGTAACGGTAAAAATATTTAGATTAACTGGTAAACATCTCAAGTAAATTGTTCAGTACCATATCAAGTAAAGGACTTGTCCCACATGCAATTTAAAGCTTTGGTAATACATTTATTTTCAAAATCATATATAAACCATGCAGGTTATGAAAACACAAATTGTGGTAAGATTACTACTCACAATACTCGTGTCAAAATACCAAGCGCGCAACTTCGAGCGGTCCGTACAAGTTCTTTCAATCAATCTATATTATCACAAACACTAGTTAAGTATCAACTTTATGAACTACTAACATAATTGGGTATTATTCTGTCAAATTCCTCCTTATTCTACTTGAAATAACCTCAATTAGGCTGTCATGTCCCTATTAAACTAATTCTCTGTAATTCCTTCATATCACCAATTCAACGACTAATCAGTTTTATCATAAAAGCCTGTATTTAATACTAGGTCCTATAATTAAAGACCAAACTAAATTTCAATATTATAATGGAACAGTTAAACAATATAAAACTAAAACTCTTCCAGAATACTCACGTTGCTAGTTTGGTAATTCGTTGTTACAACTCTTTGATGCCAAATAGAGTACTTTTTATTCAAGAAAAATGATTGGGGCGTCTTGTTCTTCTTCAAGCCTCGTGTTCTCGTCTCTCCAGGCCAATAATTTGGTTTTGACTCCAAGGTGCTGATAAATCCTCTCGCTCTCAATTTGATTACCGATTAGAATTGTAAACTTTTTCCATGTTTTCTTTTATGTACTCCATTTGTTGGCAGGAAAGTGTTTCCTTTCCAAACCCTTATTAATTCTCACGCCCTACTATTCCGATGCGCTTTGGCCTCACAAGTTTTTTTTTTTTTAATTGTCAGCTAAATGATCAATTTGTCCCCGGATTAAATTATGGGGTATTACAACCAGGTATGGAGAGTCCATTACTGAAATGATTACTTAATCATCTTAAATTACCTAGTAAAAATATGTTTCTTTTGTTTATAATGAAAAAGTCGTATAACACTTAGAAAGTCTCAACAAAGATTTTAAACTTTTGGTGGCCAAATACCTATTTACCCTATAGATTACAAACACCCCCACCCCCCAAACCTCTCTTTTAAATTTTAATATTATGATATATTTTTCTTTTATCTGTATTATATTGACTTACCATAAAATAAAGAAAATTTTATATTATAAATTAAAAATAAAATACATTTTTCAAGCATATAGTATTAGAATAAAAAATTTGAGCACAATAAAAGATTTAATTAGGATAATTTATTTGTATTAGTAATTTTGATAATAATATTAAGAACTCAAAATTTATTTACGCGATTGAGATTGGAAAAGAATAAAAGCTATTCGAACATACAGTCCATGCATATAATACCAAAAAATAATTACTCATCATAAAAATATATTTTATTAAATATATTATATATGTTTAAAATCTATGCTCAGTTATTTTATTATTTCAATATTATAATACTTGAAAAATATTTTTTACTTCTTATTTTATAAATTACATTTATTTGTGTTTATAGGTACACTCATAATATAGATTAAAAAGGTTATTTCTTTTTATACTATTAAAAACGATAAAGGTTGAAAATCTATAGGATAAAATAGATATTTGACCACCAACAAGTTGAGAAATTTGGTTGAATGATCTTGTGAGTATTGTGACATAATTTGGATTAGATTTTGGTGCAATCCTAAATTTTTTTCATTTAAAAATATATTTTTAAAAACTTTGCATTTAGATTACTTTCTTAGAAATGTTATCATAAATTTTTAATATTTTAACAATATTTAAATAAATATTTATAAACACAGACTACTTCCAACAACAATAACAACAATTATAAACCAATCACTATTATTTGAGTTCAACTGTATCCGTCTTTATTATTAAAACATAAAGTGGAGGAAGGGCACTTCCTTAAGCTCTTAAAAGGAGCTAAGAGGAAGGGCCTCGCGCCATCGCTCGCTCGGCTTCGGCTTTGGCTTTGGCTTTGGATTCGGTTAATTGATATGATTGATTGACTTAATTTTTTGGACCAATAAAATAAAATAAATTAATTAAATATTAATATTTTTAGTGACCGTTATTTGTAACGTTAAATTAATTTTTCGTCTCTAATTTTTCCGCATTTAATTTTCACGAATAACCACCAAAGAGAGGTTGCATTTCACGAATAGCCACTTGCAGTATGAACAACCACTTTCACACCCTTTTCAATCCAGAAATTCGTTGGCTATAAATAAGCAGTCATTCCTTCATAATTTTTTATCCTGAAATCTTCTGCTTCATCTCTTTCTTCTTTCTGCATCATTACTTTCAAAACAAAGTAAGTCAGAGACGTGTGATTTCTACCATTATTTTGAGTTCGCTGATAACTTAGTGGTTTGAAGTGCCGCTACCGCTAAGTTGAAAGTTTCGTTCTATCTCGAGAAGAATGTATCTGTTAACCTTGGGCAACAGTGAGGGGATAAGATTCTTTAAGTACACACAAGAAATTTGTGGGCTCGGAACATAATTCTGCCATTTCTATTCGTGAAATGCAACCTCTCT
>MU753073.1:3637-23584 GCA_026770625.1 Nicotiana glauca | reverse complement strand
TATATATATATATATATATATATATATATATATATATATATATATATCTTTACTGTTCTGATTTTTGAAGTGACCGAGGAGACTAAAATCTTCGTGGTTTTCTACTCCTAATCAGTTTGAAGTATAATATCTTCACTGTGTTAAAATCAATTTAAAGAATAATCTCTTCACTGTGTTGTTTTGGGTTGAAGGATTAAATACTTCACCATTTACTGAATCTGTTTGTGTCATGTTGACAGAAATGACTAACAGAGAGGAACAAATTGAACCTGTTGTGACTGTTACTGTTAACACAGTTTCGGGGATGCCAAGTCCTAGCCGTCCTACTGCACCTGCAATAGTGATGCCACCAGCGGAAAAGCCGGGAAAATTTTCTGGTCTTAACTTTAAGAGATGGCAGCAAAAGATGTTCTTTTATCTAACCACTCTAAGTCTGCAAAGGTTCATTCAAGAGGATGTTCCAGTCGTGCCTGAAGGATCCCCTGACAACGAGCGCTTCCTTGTTATTGAGGCGTGGAAGCACTCTGATTTCCTGTGCAAAAATTACATTTTAAGTGGATTGGAAGATGGCTTGTACAATATTTATAGCGTCATGAAAACATCAAGAGAATTATGGAATGCTCTTGAAAAGAAGTACAAGACTGAAGATGATGGACTTAAGAAGTTTGTGGCCGCCAAATTTCTGGATTTCAAAATGATTAACGGTAAATCAGTCATAAAGCAAGTCCAAGAATTGCAAGTTATTGTTCATGACCTCCTTGCTAAAGTTATAAAACGAGCCAATATTTTTATTCAAGATATTAATTATTGTACTAATTATAAATTTATGATTGAAGGTATGGTCATAAATAAAGCGTTTCAAGTTGCGGCATTGATTGAAAAGCTGCCTCCGCTATGGAAGGACTTTAAGAATTACTTGAAACATAAGCGCAATGAGATGATGCTTGAAGACCTTATTGTTTGTCTACGGATTGAAGAGGACAAAAAGGTTGATGAGAAGAAATCTCGTGGAAATTCAACAATAATGGGTGCAAATATTGTTGAGGAAGCTTCAACGAGTAAAAAGAGAAAGAAGTTGTCTGGATCAACGAATTATCCAAGTATGAAGAGGTTCAAAGGTAATTGCCACAACTGTGGAAAGGTTGGATACAAGGCTACTGAATGTCGTGCACCAAAGAAGGACAAAAAGAAAAGTCAAGAAAACATGATTGAGAAGAATGATGAAATAGACGACCTATGTGCCATGTTTTCAGAATGCAACCTAGTCGAAAATCCTAGAGAATGGTGGATTGATTCAGGAGCAACTCGACATGTTTGTGCTAACAAGGAGTTATTTACTTCTTATGCTCCCGCTGGATCCGACGAGACAGTGTTTATGGCAAACTCCGCTACTGTAAAAATTAAAGGAACGGGCAATGTGGCTTTGAAGATGACTTCGGGAAAGATTGTGACTCTAAAAGATGTTCTTCATGTTCCTGAAATGCGGAAGAATTTAGTCTCGATATCACTTCTAGTCAAGAATAGCTTTAAGTGTGTTTTTGTTTCCGACAAGGTTGTAACTAGTAAGAATGAAATGTATGTAGGAAAAGGTTACCTGATTGAGGACCTTTTTAAGCTCAATGTAATTTCCATTGATATGAATAAAATTCAGCTTCTTCTTACTTGCTTGAGTCAAATAATTTATGGCATGAATGTTTAGACCACGTCAACTTCAAAACTTTGTGAAAAATGATTAATTTGGAAGTATTACCTAAGTTTGAATGCAATAACTCGAAATGTCAAATATGTGTGGAATCACAGTATGTTACGCATCCTTATAAGTCAGTTGAAAGGAATTTAAATCCTTTAGACTTAATTCACACGGATATTTGTGACATGAAGTCAATACCATCTCGCGCTGGAAAAAAGTATTTCATAACTTTTATTGACGACAGTACTAGATATTGCTATATTTACTTACTTAATAGTAAAGATGAAGCAATAGACGCATTCATTCAATACAAAAATGAAGTTTAAACACAATTAGACAAAAATATTAAAATGATAAGAAGTGATAAAGGCGGGGAATATGAATCTCCTTTTGAAAAAATATATTTGGAAAATGGTATTATTCACCAAACAACAGTCCCTTACTCACCGCAATCTAATGAAATTACATAAATAAAGAATAGAACATTAAAGGAGATGATGAACGCCTTATTAATAAGTTCTGGTTTACCTCAGAACTTGTGGGGGGAGCTATTCTTACAGCTAATCGAATACTGAATCGAGTTCCCCATAGCAAAACACAATCTATTCCATATAAAAAATGGAAAGGAAGGAAACCTAACTTAAAATATTTTAAAGTGTAGGTGTGTTTGGCTAAAGTGCAAGTTCCTAAACCCAAAAGGGTAAAAATTGGACCAAAAACCATTAATTGCGTTTTCATAGGATATGCAACAAATAGTAAGGCATATCGATTTTTGGTTCATAAATAAGAAAATCCCGACATTCACATTAATACGGTAATTGAATCAGATAATGCTAAATTTTTTGAGAATATTTATCCGTATAAAATGGAACGTGAGTCGTCTAATGAAAAATCTAAGAGACCTCGGGAAGAAGCAAAGGAAAGTACGTTTGATGAAGAAAATACAAGACGTAGTAAACGTCAAAAGATTGCTACTTCCTTTGGACCAGATTTTCTGGCATTCTTATTGGAAAATGAGCCTCAAACGTTCAAAGAAGCAATGTCTTCCTCGGAAGCACAATATTGGAAAGAGGTAGTCAGTAGTGAGATAGAATCCATATTAAGTAATCATACCTGGGAATTGGTTTATCTTCCTTTGGGAAATAAACCTTTGGGTTCTAAATTGATTTTCGAAAGGAAAATGAAATTTGATGGTACTATTGACAAATATAAGGCAAGATTAGTTGTTAAAGGGCTTAGACAACGAGAAGGTCTTGATTACTTTGACATATACTCGCCGGTAACAAGGATTACATCTATCCGGGTGTTAATAGCGTTAGCCGCCGTGTATGGCCTTCTAATCCATCAGATGGATGTAAAGACGACCTTCTTAAATGGGGATTTAGAGGACGAAATCTATATGGAACAACCTGAAGGGTTTATAGTCCACGGAAAAGAAAAGAAGATGTGTCGACTTGTCAAGTCACTTTACGGACTAAAACAAGCACCAAAACAATGACATGCAAAATTTGACCAAACAATGTTGTCAAATGGTTTCAAGATCAATGAGTGTGACAAATGTGTTTACATTAAGAATACTCCAAATCAAATAGTTATTGTTTGTTTATATATGGATGATATGTTGATAATGAGTAACGATATAGCTAACATAAATGCTACTAAGCGCATGCTTACTAGTAAGTTTGATATGAAAGACTTAGGAGTTTCAGATTTAATTTCACGAATCAAAATCCTACCGACTCCTCAAGGTCTAGCTTTATCTCAATCTCATTATATTAAAATGGTTATTGAAAAGTTCAAATATTTGGACTTTAAAGAAGCAAAAATGCCAATTGATTTAAACTATATTCTTGTAAATAATAAAGGTGAAAGCAAATATCAATTGGAATATGATCGAGTGTTGGGAAGTTTGATGTACATTATGAATTGTACACGAACTGATATAGCTTATGCAATAAGCAAGCTTAGTCGATACACAAGTAATCCCAACCAAGCTCATTGGATAGCACTGAAACGAGTCTTGGGATATTTGAAATATATTCAAGACTATGCAATGCATTACAATAATTATCCCATAGTTATTGAGGGATATAGTGATGCAAATTGGATCACCGGATCAACTGAAACAAAATCCACACATGGATATATTTTTACCATTGGTGGGGGAGCAATGCCTTGGAAGTCGTCGAAATAGACATGCATCGCTCGCTCTACAATGGAGTCTGAGTTTATAGCTTTAGACAAGGCCGGTGAAGAAGCTGAATGGCTCCGAAATTTCTTAGAAGAAATTCCTTTTTTGCCCAAACCTTTGGCACCTATATACATACATTGCGATAGTCAAGCAGCAATAGGAAGGGCTGGGAGCGTTATGTATAACGGGAAATCTCGTCACATTCGACGAAGGCATAATACAGTTAGACAACTACTCTCTAGTGGACTTATCACTGTTGATTATGTAAGATCAAAGGATAATGTGGCGGATCGCTAACAAAAGGCCTAACTAGAGAGGGAGTTGAGAAGTCATCAAAAGGAATAGGACTATGGCCGAGGACAAGTCACTATAGCGGTAACTCTACCTAGAAGACTGTAGATCCCAAGATCAAGGTTTTAAGGAGATCAAACAAAGTCATTAGTGACGGTTCAACATTGTCAAATAAAATTTTGGTCCGTTCTAGTGATGCAGACAATGTTCAGTACCAAGGATAAAGCGTTAGGACTTTTTAATGATTTCTAAGTTTGATATGGGGTATATCAAATAGTGTATCTACAAGATAACACGTTTAGGAATCACTTATATAAGTGTGAAGTGTAAGCCACTTCAAGAAGAATGTTGTAAGGCCAATTCTCTACGCACTTATGAAACCAGACGGTGTTCATAGCTAAAATGAATACAACAATGAGAACCAAAAGATGGATAAGGATTAATTGTGTGACATTTGTTGTCTAGGTATACACTAAAACTCGAGGTTCAAAGATATAAAATCTACCGATTGACCGAGTATATCCGGTATATGCTCACTACGAAAAGTTCAAAGAAAAACCTACTTATCCCGATGCAATTAGTCCTTAGTTGCGAATCACACAATTTTTTTTTCCATGCATGTTCATCATTCCCCATTCATATGGGGGATTGTTGGGGTTGAAGTGGTAGTGTGAATGGAAAACTAGGAAAGAAGGTGAAAAGTCAACTTTGGCTTTTGCACTTTGTCCCTCATTGTTTAAAGACAAGTATTTTATTAGGTTTAAATATATAAGCACTTCCTTAAGCTCTTAAAAGGATCTAAGAGGAAGGGGTATCGCGTCGTCATTGTCGTCGCTCGCTCGGCTCGGCTTCAGCTTCGGATTCGATCAATTGATTGACTTAATTTTTTGGACCAATAAAATGAAATTAATTAATTAAATATTAATATTTTGAGTGACCGTTATCCCCCGTTAATTAAAAACCCACCAAAGAGAGGCTGCATTTCACAAATAGCCACCAAAGAAAGGCTGCATTTCACGAATAACCACTTGCAGTATGAACAACCACTTTCACATCGTTTTCAATCCAGAAATTCGTTGGCTATAAATAAGCAGTCATTCCTTCAGAATTTTTTATCCTGAAATCTTCTGTTTCATCTCCTTCTTCTTTCTGCATCATTACTTTCAAAACAAAGTAAGTCAGGGTCGTGTGATTTCCACCATTATTTTGAGTTCGCTGATAACTTAGTAGTTTGAAGTGTCGTTATATCCTTGGAAGAATTTTTCCATTAACCTTGGGCAACAGTGAGGGGATAAGATTATTTAAGGACACACAAGGAATTTGTGGGCTCAGAACATAATTCTGCCATGTTTGTTCATTTATTTTTCCTGTTTTTAGTCACTTAAAATTTTTAGCTTGTCTAAAAACAACAAATTTTGCGGGGCGGGGCGGGGCGGGTTAGAGTCTTCGCGGGTTTTCCCCCGCAATCGCCCTACCCCGCACCATTTTCCATTCTTACCTGCCATGGCCACGTCGGACGTCGTGCCATGGCCACGCCCTGTATCGTGCCATGACCATGACATGCCTCGTACCATGGCCACGCCCTGCCAAGCCGAACATCGTGTTATGGCCAAGCCGTACATCGTGCCATGACCATGCCCTACCTCGTGCCATGGCGGCCTTCCACACCCAACGTCGTGCCATGGCTACGCCCTATCACGCCTGGCATCACGCTATTGACATAGGCATGCCACGGTCGACCTTGTGCCATAATGTCATGTCACGACCGACTTTGTACTATTGACATAGGCATACCATGGTCAACCTCGACCTATATTGGCATTTCACGGCCAACCTTGGGCCATTGACATAGGCATGCTACGGCTGACCTCAGACCATTGACATAGGCCTTGGCCTCACACGCGACACTCAAAAACCTCTATTTGCAACATTGTCACTCTTGGTTTGTGCCTTGGCATCACACCTGAGTCCCTACACCCTGAAAAACTCTAGTCAATAAAAGAGTGCAAAATTAATGGACGACAAGTATTCGCTTCAAAATTTTGAAAAAAAAATTTGCAACTTTTTTCTTAACTAGTATACGTACCCGCGCGATGCGCGAATTATAAAAAAAATATATTAGCATGATAATATTGCTCTTAATTATTTGCTCATTTGAATTGTATTGAAAGTAGTATGACAGTAGTAACTTTCTTGAAATGAGAGACAAATTGTGAAATATTCCAAGAGTGAAAAGTGATAAAGATATTCATAGGTTCACTCTAGCCTGTGAAAATATGTACTACAAATGCAAGAATGCAAAATGAATATAAAGTAAACAGTAATGATAGTACTAATTTGTATGCCTCATTCTCATTATTTATTCAGCTAACTGAAAACCCAAATCTTTCCTGTATTATTATACAACTTTTGAACTATTCCAATTGGATCCAAAGATGACCTAACACTCTTAAGATTGTATATGAACGTGGTTTGATTGGCACAACTCATGACTGGTACATGGGTGATTTCTTACTTTACAAAACTATGTAGATTTTTCTCTAGTCTACTTTTTGGGCGTAAATCTTTCAACTTTAGTCTTTGCTTTAAAATGCATTATTCTAGCGAACAAATTAACCAAAGCCATATCTTTGAGCATCTTTATGTTACAATATTTTAGCAGATGGAGTCCTTGTGAGATTCTCTTAATATGTCAATCACAATGTGCACCGTCATTTTAAGTTCTTAATAAACTTTTGTGGCGATAATCCAACTTTAGAAATACAAAGCACATAGACATTTATAATCTCTGAGAACATGTATTTTTTCTTTCATCTATTGAATCAAATATGATCAATCATCGGATATCTTACTTGCTTACACATTATTGAGTAGAGGTGTGAAGAATTTTCAACACATCGTAGGACCTATGATTTGCTCCATGCTTGGAGTGTCAACTGTGACTCTTGAGACATTCATTACCATTTTCTTGAGCCATTCATTACCATTTTTAGACGAAAAAGAAGACAACTTCTCAATTGTGCAGCAACTTCTACAAAATCGGCAAAAAAAATATGGCGATGTTTATGTCTTATAAACCACAGTTCTACCAAACTAAAAGAAACAACAAAAAGGTTGAATGTCCAGTTTGAGGCCTTCAGATCAACTTCTTCCTAAATAAATATCGAAATAAAGTCTCTATTATTTCCTCAACATCAAGTCCACCCCATTACCTACAGAAAACTGAAACTGCAAATCATAAGCAGAAAGATAATGTTTTACAACAAGCTGAAATAGTAAATTCGTAGGAGAAAGGAGAAAAAATACAGTCTTGCAATCAACGTACTTATGTGGGTAACCAAGATGAAATTAAGAATCAAAAATCCTAAAATATCCCCTAATTTTTATTTATTTCCACCAGATGTTGGTGTGCTCATCGCTGCTGGCATGTACGAACTAATAACCTAACATCATTGTTTATCATGCATATTACCAGTGTTCCTGTTGATATGCCGCTATATGACATACTAAATGAGTTTTCAGAAAGTTAGCAGTCATATGGCTGCGGTGGGGAAGTCTAAAGGGAAAAGCAAAAAGTCTCCCTCAGTAGTTGAGGAACAGAAGTCTGAAGACAATAAAGTCACCAGTGAAACTGCTCCTCTTCTGATGAAAAAGGATAATGTCGTCATTGATATTGAGAAGGCTACAGTGCCAGCATCAATAAGCACACCAACATTTGGTGATGCAGTGAAAAATAAATAAATATAAGTGTAATAGAGAAAGTTGAAGAAAATTTACCTTTGGAATGATTGGTTACACCTCTATGAGATGTGTTCCAGCTGAAACATTATGGCTATTGCTACGGTTAAGGAATTGTACATAGAGAATAACATTAACTTCTTACATCAAAAAATAAAAGACCCTGAATTATGACCAGAAGGTTAGTAAAAGCTACAGAGCAGGCAAGAGGGCAAATATCTCACCATGCTTAAGTTTATGGCTAACAACAATATGCGATAGATAATATGAATCACAATTGTTATTTTGTTGATTCTAGGAAATGAAGTCAACTTTCAATGTCTGAAAAGTATAGTGCTGAAAACACCAATTATCACATGAACCACTCACATTTAAGCTTTATTTTATTTAGCCAAACATTTTGCAAACAGATCATACAAGAAAATAATGCACAAAATCAATGAAAATACATTATGCAGGTTTTTTCTTTTTCTTGGAGAGTAGAGGATTGCAGTAGTAAACATTCAGTTGAGGAAGCACACAACTCATAACAATATATAGAGTCTAATCAAGATACATAACCTAAGATATCAAATATCTTAAGACTGACTTAAGACATGGAGTCATAGGAATGATACAATGAGAAATATCCATCGGGTCTAAAGAAAGTAACTTTTTAGCCACCATTGAAGCCTAAATGGATGTTGATGCTCTTCTTTCTTGTATGTTAGCTTGTACAGTACTATGTGTCTAGCCAGAAAAAAGTTGTTGTATCAGAGATAAGTCACTCCCAAACTGCTGACAACAGCCTGAAGACAAATTTTGTTCTAAATGTGTAAAAACAAACCAAGGACAAACAAAGGAGGAAGGGAGTGCATAACAATACTGTTTATGGTCAATCACACAAAGTCCGTCCATATAGCTCTAATTGGTGACATGACCTACTGCTGATGCTTATGCATATCTAATATTTAGAAAACTGTCACGACCCGGATTTTTCACCCTCGGGAGTCGTGATGGCGCCTACTAATGGGAGCTAGGCAAGCCAAATTTAATTAATTTTCATCAATAATGTAATCCCTTCTTAACAATTATCGGCAATAATATAAAAGTAGCGAAATTAAATAATAAGCGGAAGTCTTTAATTATAGAAAACTGAATAGAAATGCGGAAAATTCAACATAAGCCTCTACCCAAGACTGGTGTCACCACATTCACGGACTACTAAGATTTACTACATACAACCGTTTGAAAGAAAGTAACACGGTCTATCTCGGATACAAGAGATAACAGAACATAAATAAAGACATAGGAGACACCGGGCCTACGGACGTCTGCAAGGCTACCTCGGTGTCTCAGAGGACTGAAGGCTGGCTCCCGAGCTACTACAGCTATCCGGTACCTGAATCTATGCAAAAGATCACAAAGTGTAGTATCAGCACAACTGACCCCATGTGCTGGTAAGTGCCTAGCCTAACCCCAGCGAAGTAGTGACGAGGCTAGACAAGACTACCATATAAACCTGTGCAGTAATATATATATCTATAGTGGGAAAATAACAAGAATGACCATTTTAAATGGAAGGGAACATGCTTCGGGGATAACAGATAATACAGAAATTCAAGAGAATAATAAGGAACATCAATAAATTATCTCTATCATGGATAAGGAAAATAAAAGCAGATTTCACTGTCTGTACACATCTCGTTACATGCGTGTAACCTGATCCCGTTTCTCAATGTTTCTGTGGTAGGCGTACCACCCGCTCCCATTTCATCAAATCTCGTGGTAGGCGTACCACCCGCTCCCATTTCATTATATCAGTAGTTCTTCCAAATGAAATTTACTCTAATAAATACAACAATTAATACGAATTCACAAGACAACAAGTACACAATATATATGATTCACTAAGGAAAACAAATAATGACAAGTAGCAATTAATTCTGGGATTTAACGAGCAATTAGGAAATTTAGTATTTAATGTGTTGAATGTCAAGTAGCAATTAAGTCACATAAATATGTAGTAATTATGGCATAAATTCAAGACACGACGTAGCACAAGAATACCTTGACTCAATAATAACAAGCAACACAATAAAGGAAAATGTCAACATAAAGAATCGCAGTGATAGTGGAATGAGACAATTAAATGTACTTGAACTAATAATAATAAGAAATCATAACAAACGGCAATAAGTGCACGACATGACCCTTCGTGCTTTTACTCTCATCCTCACCAAGCAATGATATAATAAAATGTGCACGGCATCACCCTTCGTACTTTTACTTTCTTTCCTCGCATATAATCAATAGAATCAGCATGGAATGGTACATCGTGCGGCACGGCATCAACCTTCGTGCTTTACTCTCAATCGTCACGGAATGGTACATTCTATGGTACGACATCACCCTTCGTGCTTTACACTCTTTCCTCACAATAAATAAACAATGCACGACATCACCCTTCGTACTTTAACACTCTTCCTCACCCAAACAACAATCACAAACAAAAGCAAAAGAATTAACAAATTTATAATAGAAATCCCGGCAAGGGAACAACAAGTAATAATCTCAACATCCCGACAAGGGAGATAATTAATAAAGCAACAATTACCCGACAAGGGTACCTTTTAGTAATTCTTTCTCTTTCTTTCACTCTCACTTCACAACTCATTTTTTCACTTGAGCCATTGCTCCAAAGGGGTTCAATTAATTCGTATACTTTCACAATTCGGATTACAACTCGAGTCGATGCTCCTTGAAGTTCAAAGATCACAATTTATTTCACATGCTCTTTAAAACATATAGAAATCATCATTTAAGCATGGAAGATACAACCAAATCAGAATATCCATAATATAAAGACTCACGGTCATGCTAGACACCAATGCATAGATACTCGTCATCATGCCTATACATCGTACTCGACAATTAGCAAGTAGCAAACAAGACTAAACTCTTATTCCCTCAAGCTAGGGTTAGGCCAAACACTTACCTCGATGCCTTGAATTCCACTCAAACCTCAACTATAGCTTTACCCCGTGATTCCACCTCCAATCCGCTCGAATCTAGTCAGAAGTCACTTAATTACTTTAATAAACACTAAATGAACCAATTTGAATGAATAAAAATAAATTTCCCAAAGTTTTTTCCAAAAATTCCAAAATCGCCCCCGGGCCCACGTAGTCAAAACTCGAGGTTTGAACCAAAACTCGGTGACCCATTACCCCACGAACCCAAATATATAAGCTGTTTTGAAATCGGACCTCAAATTGAGGTCCAAATCCACAAATTTTTTTAGAAGAGCTTGGTTCTACCCAAAACCCCCAATTTCACCCATGGAAATCATATATTTTAAGTGGAAAACATGTTAAATGATTGAAAGAATCGAGTAAAAATCGACTTACAAATAATTTGGAATGAAACTTGCTCTTGAAAAATCGCCTAAGGGGTTTGTGTTTTGAAAGAATGGTGAAAAATGTCCAAAATTTGACTAAGTATAAAATTTGCTGGGCTGCATGTCGATGCCTCCTTTTTCCTCACGAAATCGAGATTACGACATTTGGGAAGACAACTCTATTCCCGTTTGGGATTTAGGTTTTGGCTTTGGAGAGTCGACACCTAATGATTAAGTGCATTAGGACACTAAGAATTTTTGAGTTGGAAAACCAGAGTTCGGGTAAGGGATAAAAATTATCTCGAGGGGAAGGGTTAGGCACCCCTCAAGATCCACTAGTGTGGTTCCCGGCCATGTTACAATTGTGACCTTACAAATAAGCAATTAGGGCTCAAATAAAGGGGCTTGCACACAAGTTTAAACTCATTTGAGAAAAAGATAATGCATGATTTTCGTGAAGAAAAAAAAAGGATTTAAATAAATTATAGAGAAAACAAATAAGAAAGCACATAAATGGAGGGTAGTCCTAGGTTTATACAAAATATGGATCACCTCACACAACACCCGGTAACCGTTTATACACGTGGTGTTATCGCGTGGTCATCATATCCATATTCTACCCTCCCACCCCGTTAAGGTATTAAATGCGGAATGGTCTCGTTTCACTTTTTGCATGCTATTACCCGCCCCATCCTATCAGTCCCGGAGGTACTTAGGACTACTAATCCTAAAGGGTAGGATATTAGGCTGATTGGTTTTCAAAGGACAAAATCTAAGGCGACATACAAAACACATACTGCATTTTAAGGGGGGAAAGCATGTAAACACGTAAAGGCCCATGTACACCTCCTCAAACAAAACACACAAGTAGCATGCCTTAAACATAATTACAGTCTCAAAAGAAGCTACGCTATATGAACCGGCTGATGTGGATTGGCCCGGTTGAGATCCCGGTAGTCAACACAGACTCTGTGCTTCCCATCCTTCTTTGGCACTGACACAATGTGGGCCAACCATGTTGGATACTCCACTACTCTGAGGACCTTGGCTTTGACTTTTTTAGTAACTTCCTACTTGATTTTCAAACTCATGTCTGGCTTGAACTTCCTGAGCTTCTGCTTTACCGGCGGACATTCGGATCTGTTGGCAGTTTGTGAGCTACAATAGATGTACTAAGACCAGTCATATCATCATATGACCAGGCAAATATGTCCTCATATTCTTTTAAGAACTCCGTGTACTCTTCCTTTTGTGACAGTGATAGGTGAACACTAATGCACGTTTCCTTGACATTCTCTGTATCCCCCAAGTTGACAACCTCGGTCTCGTCCAAGTTAGACTTAGGCATATTCTCAAAGTCCTTAACCTCTTTAACGACCTCTTCTGAGTCTATATCCATTCGTTGCGTTATCTCGTCGCATGTCACATTCGTCGGTTCATCAAGATAAGTAATAATAATATTGTGTAAATAAAGTAAATGACAGAGAAAATAATAAGAGCGAGATTTATAAGAAACTGAAATGCTTTAATAAATTCCAAAATTGTTTTGAACATCAGAGCTCTTTCAAAAATTTAAAGATAATACGGAAAGGAAATCGACCAGCGAAAAAGTAAAAGATAATGCATGGTGCTTTGTTCAGCCTTGCTACCCTAAAGCTTTCTGATCCTTGGTGGTTCTGACAGACCAGTTGTTGAGGCGCGCTCCTCGGCTCACAGCTTGTATGGAAGGGCCTTCCTCCCCTTACTCCTCAAAAATGAAATGACAGTCCATATTGTCTTCTTCCAAGAATAGATTCTTCATCGCCGCCAATGTTTCTTCTTCTTCTGACCCATATAAGATGTCTGCCGGCTAGAAAGTCTGCTCCAGACGAGGTATCGGGTGCTCTAGCGGATAGTAGGGGCCATGCCATGGTGGCGACCAATTTCTAAATTATTGCCAAGTATATCCATACCCTAACCTGAATGTGGTGCCATACTTCTTCAGTTTGATAGGCTTAGTAATTCCCTAGATGTTCTTGCCGAACCCTTTTCCAGGTTCATACACGCTCCAGTTCAGTATACTTTCTATCTTGTTATCCCACCACTTATCCTTTTCCAAGGTGTTGGCTCGCTCAATGTGATGGTAGGTTTCTCTGCCTAGCTTCTTTCTTCCTCCGATTGCTGGGATGGTCTGGAGACTGTATATGGGGTTACTATCGTCGCCATGAATAATCACTTCTTGGTGATTCCACTCGAACTTTAGTGCCTGGTGCAGGGTTGATGCTACAACTCCAGCGGCATGGATCCAAGGTCGTTCCAACAGTAAGTTGTAAGATGCTGGGATGTCTATCACTTGAAAATCAACGTCGAACCAAGTTGGTCCCATTTGCAGACATAAACTAATCTCCACGATAGTGGACCTTTGGGAACCATCAAAAGCTTTGACGTTGATAGCCCCATCCTTGATCTCATGAGACTCTTCCCTAGCATTCTAAGAGTCACCAACGGACAAATATTGAGGCTGGACCCTCCGTCAATCAAAGTCCTGGTGATGAAATAGTCTTCACATTGCACCGTGATGTGCAACGCTTTGTTATGGCTTAACCCTTCTGGGGGAATAACATCCTCGTGGAAAGTGATTTTATGACTCTCCAATATCTGCCTTATCATGTTCGCCATCTCTCCTCCAGTTATGTTACTGGATACATATGCCTCGCTTAGTATCTTCATCAGGGCAATCTTATGTGTCTCGGAGCTTTGCAGCAGAGCTAAGATGGAGATCTGCGCTGGTGTTTTATTTAGTTGATCAACAACTGATTATTCTTTTTCTTGTATCTTCCGCCAAAGATCATCGGTCCCAGTTTCAATAGGCCATCCAGAGGCCTGCTTACTTGATTCAACTAAATGCTCCGGAGTGTAAACCCTGCCGGTTCTGGTCATACCCTGTGCTGCAATTGCTTCTCCAGACCTAGTTTTCCCCTTCCTTATCGCCTCGGCGGTGTAATCCCAAGGAACGGCCTGTGTATGGAATGGCGTCGTGGCTGACATTGCTACAGGAATGTGCATCCTCATTTTGGGAGGTAATAAAACAACTTCAAATGGTACAGGTGCCCTTGGAGACCCAAACTCTACCTCAATTGGCTCTGCGGTCTTTGTGGATGACGGTGTTTCAAGCTTGAGAGGCACAAACATGTTTACTTCATCATCCCCAGAGGGTTGGATCTGGACTATAATTAGATTCAGTGTGACTGTTGGTTTCTAGGGCTCTTCACCTTCGACAATTAATCCAATCGACCCTTTGGGGTCCCAATCATCTTCTACCTTGATCATGTGCACTCCTCCACCCTTATGATCAGGCAGGGGATTGTTGCAAACATTGGGAGCAGGCTCTTTCGCCACGATGATCTTGTTGTCAATTAAAGCTTGGATTTTGTCCTTCAGAGACCGGAATTCATCAATGGTATGCCCCTTCATGCCGGAATGGTATGCACATATTTTGTTCGGGTTGACCCATTGGGAAGGATTTTCTGGAGTTATGGCAGGGATTGGGGTGACGTAACTGGCAGCTTTGAGCATTTAATATAGCTGGTCGATTTGCTCGGCGATGGCAGTGTATTGCTTGAGAGGTCTACGGTCGAAGTTAGGACGTGGTCTAGGGAAGTTTTGGCGGGCGGGAGGTGAGGTATAGTGAGAAGGTTGAGCATTATAGGCTTGGTAAACGGGTGCGGGTTGGGAATATCTTGGTGATGTAGGTTGATATGTGGGTGGTGGAATTTGGTAAGAGGGCGGAGGTGCTTGGTAATTTGGGTTAGGTTGATATGTGAGAGGAGGTAACGGGTAACCTTGGTATTTTACTGGGGACTTGGTTCTTTGTGCAACCATCACGGCACCACATCCTTTTTCTTGGACGTGCCACCAAATTGTAGGTCTTTATTGGTAGCCTGCAGTGCTTCAAAATTAGTGACCATACCACTTTTAATGCCTTTCTCAATCCTTTCTCCAAGCTTGATGGTGTCGGAGAAATTCTAGCCCTCTATCAGCATCAACCTCTCATAATACTACGGATCCTGAGCTCGGGCGAAAAACCGGTTCATCTGTTCTTCTTCCAAGGCCGGCTTGACTTTATCAGCCTCTGATTTCCAACGAGTAGCATACTCGCGGAACATATCTGTAGGTTTCTTCTTCAAATTTTGGATGTAGAATACGTCTGGCGCATTCTCCGTATTGAATATGAACCTGTCCATAAAATCGGAAGCCATTTCTACCCAACTTGTCCACTTCTTGGGATCACTAATGTACCAAGATAACACATCACCTTCCAAACTTCTCATGAAGAGCTTCATGCGAATCTTTTCATCTCTTCTGACACCGACCAGCTTATCGTAGTATGTCTTCAAATGGACTCTAGGATCCCTAGAGCCATCAAATATTTTGAACTTTGGAGGTTTGTGCCCCTCGGGAAGTTCGACGTCTGGCTGAATGCAAAGGTCCTCATAATTCAACCCCTCAATACCTTTTTTCCTTCAACGCCCTGGACTCGGCTAGTCAGTTTCTTGAGCTCTGTGGCCAGGTTCTTGATGAGAGAGTCTTTGTCATCAGACTCCGATGTGCTTGAAATAGGTTGAGTGTATTGTGGTATAGTTTCCACGTAGAAGGGGGTATGGTGGGGATGATCATTTAGTGGTTCAGGAATGAGGAGCGGGGTGTTGTTAGAAGTGTGACAGGCGTTGCAATTTTGATGGGGAGCGGGTTGTTTCTGTGGTTTTGAGACGTTCTGTGGAGGTAGGTATAGGATTTTGAGCATTGGGAAAGTTGACGTCTGGGGTAGTGAGGCAGAATGACAAGCTTGCCAAGTTCCGAACTTGGTCCAGTTCTTCTTGAAATTTTAGTGACTTCTGTTCGAGATGGGCGGCACTTTCTATGGACACCTGAACACCCTAAGGAACCTCTACCCTTTCAACTGAGTTCTCCTTCCTGACGTTGCTCAAGTCTTCCATTTTTGCCTTATTCTTGTTTTTGATAGGACTCGGAAGAGGAGGAGGTGGAGGGCCCTTGGATCTTGTGGAGTAGGATGATGATGCCAGAGTGCACGAACTAACCTTTTGGGGAGGGGAATAAAACAAAATTAAAACAAAAAAGGTAATAAGTTAGTACGGATTATGAAAAAATGTTGCAATATTTACACACATAGTGCAAGAATATAAATCATGTCCTAAATTGGGTGCCTCGTTTGCCCTAGGTAGACCTAGCGACAAGTTGATTTGGAGAACTTATAATGTCAAATGCCTCATTTTATTGACAAAAATAAGACGAATCCCAAAACGACACTAAAATTGTATAAAGTAAAAATGTCACTAATGGCCATTGGCCTTATTACATTTTAAAGCGAAACGATTCCTAACTACTTGGTCCCAGAAGGACCTTCCCCAGACTTGGCATCTTTTGCTCCATCGAACAGCTTCACCATCTCATGCAAATTTTCCAGTAAAAATGCCTTCGTCAGGCCTTCGCCTTCCTCAGCGTTTTGACAGTCGGTAACTCTTTTCCTCACTTTCCCTTCCACATATTCCAGCTTCTCACTATCCCTGGTGACTCTCTCTTTCCATTCATTGATTTGGTTACTTTATGTGAGGTTCATCCACCAGGTCAGCAAGAGTGAGGGTATGTTGACCATACCGAAGTCGGGAACTTTGTCATTTATTTCCTGCAAAACAAAAGGGTTAAGACCATACCCCCACCGGACTCGACTATTTAAACCAATAATTAGCATAAAAGCATTTAGTTTTCCAAATAAATGCACAGAACGTGATGGTGTCCATTTGGGTTCCAAGGAAACCCAGTGGACTTTGGACAAGGCTATCTTAACGAGTCATTATGCGAACAACATAACTCGCTCGGCTAGGTTTGACAGTGATGCATGCACAGTTTAAACAGAGTAAGGTTTCTATGGGGTATTAGACAGGTACCCTTGAGCGGACAAATCAAGAGGAAAAGTCATGGAACTGTCGACTGCACCGCTGATCGACTGGTTTTACCGTAAATATGCCTTTGCCAAATTTAGGGGGTAGTAATATCAGAAGAGCGCAACAACTCATTATAAGCGTTGCTATGGTATTTGTTTGGCACGAGTGGAATATGATGTTGAAGATGCAGTTTCAAAAATGAAACAAATTGTCACGTATTTTCACGTTCATAATGATTACAATAATTGCTCAAAATTACAACGGCGTTGAAGGAAAGCAGTAAATGAATGCGTTAAAGAAAAAGAAACAAAAGCCAAGTTAGTTTCGAATAAAGACATTAAATAAAGCAGTAAAAGATAAAAAGAGCAATAAATTCACATATACCATGAAGTGGTAAAAGCCTAAATAAAACCACAATAGCAGAGTCACCATGCTGTCGATGCCCCCTTTTTCCTCGCGAAATCGGGTTTACGACATTTGGGAAGACAACTCTATTCCCGTTTGGGATTTGGGTTTTGGATTTGGAGAGTTGCCACCTAATGATTAAGTGCATTAGGACACTAAGAGTTTTTGAGTTGGAAAACCAAACTTTGGGTAAGGGCTAGAAATTATCTCGAGGGGAAGGTGTTAGGCACCCCTCAAGATCTACTAGTGCGGTTCCCGGCCATGTTACAATTGTGACTTTACAAATAAGGAATTAAGGCTCAAATAAAGGGGCTTGCACACAAGTTTAAACTCATTTGAGAAAAAGATAATGCAGGATTTTTGTGAAGAAGAAAAAAAAGGATTTAAATAACTTATAGAGAAAACAAATAAGAAAGCACATAAAGGGAGGGGAGTCCTAGGTTTATACATAATATGGATCACCCCACACAACAACCGGTAACCGTTTACACATGTGGTGTTATCGCGTGGTCATCATATCCATATTCTACCCTCCCACCCTGTTAAGGTATTAAACGCGGAATGGTCTTGTTTCACTTATTGCATGCTATTACCCGCCCCATCCTATGAGTCCCGGAGGTACTTAGGACTACTAATCCTAAAGGGTAGTATATTAGGCTGATTGGTTTTCAAAGGACAAATCTAAGGCGACATACAAAACACATACTGCATGTTAAGGGGGGAAAGCATGTAAACACGTAAAGGCCCATGTACACCTCCTCAAACAAAACACACAAGTAGCATGCCTTAAAACATAATTACTGTCTCAAAAGATAGGGATTTTTCAGCGGTTAGAACTTGGTTTTAGAAATAAAGTAGTAATAATAATAGCATGATTCTGGACAGAGATAGGTAACCTAGAGATTTGCAGACATAAAAATCAAAAACCATTAAAAGTAAAGGTGTGTCATTTTACAAAAAAATCGTTTTCAACAGAGTTTTTGTTTTAAGAAAAGGAAAGCTGAGTGAACTTCAGAAGATCTCAACACGAAAGGGAACTGTAAAGTTAAAACATAAGGGAGTTGATCGGTTTTAGACTAATAGAAATACAATCGATCACTTCTCAACGAGCCTAAGGTTTGCCTAGGCATCGTTATACATTACCTAATTATTAGAAGATGAACACTCATATCTTAATTCTGATTCACGCATGATAAGCTATTTGTAAAAAAACATTTTAACCCACTTAGCCATATTTTAACAAAGTCGTTAGCTAAACAGGAATCAATTACTGCAATTCGAATGAGAAGTCCTAAAGGCAAGATATTTAATACACATTAGAATTCCTAAAAACATGATTTCTAATATGCCAATGCAGTAATGACAAATTTTTGGTTTGCTGTTAACTGCTTATTGATTGTTAATTGATCATGGTTACAAGGTGATCGTAATGACATAATGAAAATAAGGAACCTAAAGCAGGATTTCTAATGAATGAGATGCATGACCTATACATGTTGTCTATTGCGCAAATAATAGATAGAATCCTATCAACATGTTTTCTACCCATGATTTATACTAAGCATGCATAACCCTCCCCCATATTCACTATTCACCTCAAATGTCTGTTTACACAATTATTACAAACCAATAGCATCTGAATTACAACGTAAAAAAAATAAGAAGCTACGCTATAGGGAGCCTTCAATCAGGCCCAATCTTCCAACCTTAATGTGACGACCCGGCCCGTTGTTACGAGAGTTACTACTCCGTTTCCCCCTTATTGTGTTGTTTCATGTTCTATATCAGTATTAGAGTCTATCGGGTGAATTTGGACTGATTCTAGTTGAAAATAAGGCATATAGCCTCTTAGAAGGGAGTTTGTTTCAGAAAAGTCAACCGAAAGTTGACTATTGGTTCGAGGGCTCAGATGTGAATTCCGGTGGTTCGGTTAGCTTCGGGAGGTGATTTTTGACTTAGAAGAGCGATCGGAATTGAATTTGGAGGTCCGGTGTAGAAATAGGCTTGAATTGGCGATGTTGGAATTTTGGCGGAATCGGGTTGATAGGTGAGATTTTGATCCGGGAGTCGGAATGGAATTTCAATAGTTGCAGTAGCTTCGTTAGGTGATTTTGGTTATGTCTGCAAATTCAGGTCATTCGGACATCGTTTGGTCGGGTTTTTGATTGGATGTGAGATTCGGAAGTTTTAAGGAAAATTAGGCTTGAATCCGTGGTAAATTGGTGATTTTTGTGTTAAAGTACGTGTTTTTATGATTGGAACAAGTTCGTATCGTGTTTTAGAGTGGGTTTGTATTTTTGGTTGAGGTCCC
>MU753072.1:32048-57852 GCA_026770625.1 Nicotiana glauca | reverse complement strand
CCAACTATTTGGATCCCTTAGGGATTATTATCACTGATTCCATGATATTGAGCATGTTCCCATGATATCAGTCCTGAGTTAAATGTTGTCTAAAGATGATTAGAAATCTTCTAAGGCTTAAATCACTTAAACTATAATACCTGTTAAATGGAACTGAAAATGGTAAACTTGATTGTGCTCGTGTGGCTTGCATGCATATATAACTGGACTGATTGTGGATCGGGCTGCACGTCGCAGCGAATGCTATGATGATATTGCGCTTGGGCTGTTGGAGCCCCTCCGGAGTCTTTACACACCCCCAGTGAGCGCGGGTACCCATGGATCGGGCTACGCGCCATAGCGGTCATGTGCATTGCATTGCATTCATACATCTATATCTGCCTGTGTTATCTGTCATTAATTATTGTTATTACACTGTTAAATGGGTAGGAGTATTGGTTATAGCTTTGCATTGTGGTATTTGGAGATTTCTTACTTTCAGCCATTATATATGTCTATTACCACTGAGTTGGAAGTACTCACTTTACTCCCTGCACCGTGGGTGCAAATCCAGGTATCCCGGGAGTTTAGCTGAGCTTTTGCTGATTTCAGAGTTTGTCCGGAGTTGTCGAGGTAGCTGCCTGACGTCCGCAGGACCCGACTCCTCCCTTATCTCTTTTATTATCTTTTCGCAGTTTTGAGACATTGTATTATTTGGAGTATTGTCACACTGTATTGTTAGAGGCTCTAGACTCATGACCCCCAGGTCTTTGGGAGTATATTCTGTGTTATAGTGATATTCAGCATAATCTTTTAGCTTCATTGTTATTAATTATATTCAAATAACTGGTTTTGAGCTTCATGCTCGGGTTGAGAGTGTAAATGACCGGGCTTGCCTAGCAATTGTGTTGGACGCCATCACGATCGGGATTGGGGTCGTGACATAACTGGAGATCTAGGCCATCAACCAACACAATGTGTTAAATGGAAAGAATAAAGAAGCTATGACATCAAGGCAACTTCAACAATTGAGAGTCAAGAAACTGATTCAAACAAGATCTAGGGCTGCTAAGTTGAGCCAGAAAAGCACTACTACAAATCAACCCAATTGATGAAGATATTATTTTGTTGATGACTGTATTGCAATAGACTACATTATGCTAAAATTTTAAGCAACTATAGACTGCAATTCTGTATTATGATAAGGATTTTTAGGTAGCTATATACTGCATTTCGCATTTTGTTACATTTGGTGTCTGTTTTGTTGCTGCTATAAATGACAACAAACAACTATTTTGTTATCAAATTTTATGATTGTTTATTATGGTTGTTTATTTTAGGTCAATGAGACCAAATATGTGTTTCAATTCAGTTTATGCAACTGCCATATTATGTCTTTTGTGTGTCTATTGTAGATCGACAAGTTCTAGGCATATAACGAAACAAACAGAGCACACCTACAATACATCACAATGTAAAAACAACGCTTCATTAGTATTGAGATAACAAAACTACAAAATATTGAGATGACAAAACTACAAAAGGCTTACATTCAAATGAAATGTCCATTGCAAATATACAAAATAAAACCTACAAGCAACAACTACATACATATTGAGATGAAAACTAGATTCACAATGGCAACCTCATTGTATCTTCTTTCAATGACATTCCTGGATACTTACAAGCAACAAGTATAATACACATCCCCAATATAGTGAACCAAAGTACATTTTCACTAGCCTTAGACTTAGCCAATTTACTCTTCCACTTCTTTTCCTTCTCTTTCATCTTCTCTATATCAACTTGCAGTTTCACCAATTGAGCCTCACTCTTCTTCATCTTGTACCCTTCTATGGTGTTCTCAAACTTTAAAGTTTCCCTCGTCTTGGCAAGATTTTCAAAGCCTTATAATGTATTCTCAAGTTTACCCATTTTGTCAAGCAATTTTAGAATAATAATTTGGACCTAGGATCAATTTCGAAATCCTTCCAAACCCAAAAATCACAAGATCGTGGACCCTAAGATGAATAACAAAAGAAAATTAATCAATGATAATTTTTCACAACTCAATCACTGAAATTTTTTTTACTATCATTTACCCCATAGTATGGACAAACCCAATATCTTCTTCCTGGGTTCCGAGGGGTCCAAGCTGTTAACAAAGGCAGCACATAGCCATGGTTGCATCGAATTTCTCCACTTGACTCATTTTCTTTCTCTTCCATGCAAAGCCTTGTCAAATTCAAGCCTTTTGAAGGCATCGCAACAACTACAAGACGAACAGACAATATCGAAGTCAGATAATTTGCATTTTCTTTCAAAGATCAGATAATTGGATTTTAGGAGAAAGACATAACAATAATAAAAGAAAGAAATTAGGGTTCTTAAGAAGGATAAAGATTAAACTTTGCCTTCAAAGATTCAAACTTCAAAGGGCAATTTGATGGAATTTTGGCAGAAATTAGAAGAAGAAGAAATTAGGGTTCTTCAATTGGGTTTGGTAAAATATTGGGGAAGAGGGGATTTTACCATTGGTTGGGGGTTATATTAATTTTAATTTTTTTTTCTTTTTTTATGTGTGGGTGTTTTCAACAATTAAAAGAGATCAAGGACGCGCTCAATTCGGTTGTCTAAGACGCGAAGATGGCAAGGTCTTAGGAGGGAGTAAATAAATAAAATTCTTTAAATAAAAGTGGGGTGTTAGGAAACCTGTAATAAGCTTTGATAAAGTGTAAATTCGCGGACATAAATTATCAGATCCTGCGAGTACTTAGGTTAAAGGAAATTATTAGTCATCGGTTGCAAGATATACCCTAGAATTTTTTGAAATCTGTTATAAGAAAAATAGTTATGAAAGAGTTGTAGATGTCGTACAAAAAGTTAATTGAACACTTGTAAAGTGTTTTGTAATTTGAAAGTTCAAAACATGAAACTTCCTCAAATTATTCATGAAACTTCTTCAAAATATGTATTTTCCTACTTCTCTCATATACATACACCAATATGAAGTTGAGACGTCTTCTTCATTAGTGTCGTTTATAAAAGGGACATGTTTTATGAAATTCATGTCTATGCCAAAATCACGAAATATTAAAGCATTTTCAAATGCAAGTCAAAGAGTTTAAACAAAAACTCAAATTAAACGAAGGATCATATTTTAAACTTGGCTAAAACTAAGTATATATTTAGTTAAAACCAAAACGTTTGTTTGATAAACAAACCCCAAAACGGTCCAGGGGTAAAAACTAACCAACCATTCCAAAAAGTAAAACTTCCTATCAAAAGTTCAAAAACAAACTAAGTTCTGAAAGAACACTAAGGGCAGAATCCAATATGGAATTATCAGCAGCGAGAGAGGCAGAATCCAATATTGCATCATCGGCAGTGGAAGAAGATTTAACTTGAGCAGAAAAAGCCTGAATACCAACTTCACTAGGAGTAAGCTCATTACCTTCGGGAACGCCGACCTCAGGTGATGGAAAGTCTTGACTTTGCTAAGTTTTTTCAATTGTTTCTTTAGCTTTAGAAATTTTGGCATTGAGATCAAAACCTTCCTGGCAAGCCCCCATCAATGTCTCGAGGCGGGTATTCAAAAAACACCAACTTACATCAAGTGTCGATTTATCTTCAAAGGCTTCGTAATCTTTCTCCCACTAGTCAATTTCAGCCTTCAACTCTTCTTTCTAAATATAGAAATATCATAAGAAACCTTAAAAGAGGCGAGGGAACTCTCCAAGAATTGGATCTTATCAGAAGAGATACGGAGGTCTTCTTGAACCTGAGTGAGTGTTTGAACTAGCTCTCCGGCATAATTCTCCTTCTTATTAAGGAGTTCTTTCAAACCCCTTGTCTCTTTGGTAGCTTTAGAAAGTTGCTCTGCAAATGAAGGCTCAAGGATGTCTTTGTCTTTTCCAACTTAACTTGAAAAGGCTTTTTCAACTACCAATTTCGCCTCCATCATCTTTGCTTGTTGTTCCAAAGCACACTTCTCTTCAACTAAAACTTCTTTCTCCAAATGAAGACCCTCGTATTATTCCTTCCAGTTATCCGCTTCAGTACGATAATCATTGACTAGATGCTCAGTGTGAATAATTCTCTTCATAAGGTCTGTGCCTATCAAGTTGATCTACAAAAGAAAAGAAAGAAGCGATTGTCAAACAAAAGTAAACAACCAAGAGGAAAAGAAAGGAAAAAGCTAAGACTTGAACCTTCAAAGATGAATTAACAATATCATTCATCCATGTCAAGGAGCTGTGGCTTTCCAAATTTGACTTCTTAACTGGGCTAAGTAGAGGTTTCAACCATATGTCGGCTTGACCAGAATTTTTCAACAGATTACCACCTTCAGGGACTTCTATGGTAACCTTTTTCATCACCCTATTGCTACTAGAAGTACCAAATTCAACATGAGAAGTAGTAGCAACTGGGATAGTTAAGGAAGTGAAAGTAGCCATGGGAGGAGCAGTAGCAGCAGCAGTATCAACAACAATAGGAACGGTAGATTAAGAACGAATGGGGACTGACGCTGGAAGAGGAGAAAGCGGTAATTCTTCATAAACGGAACCAAAATATTCACTATCAAAACCATGGGAAAATAGCTGATCAATAGAGTCACGAGGGGGAGCATTACTCTCTTCATGAGAACTCACTAAAGTAGCATCTTCATGATCATTCAAAGGAACTAAACTTGGAGGAGGGTAGCTTCATCATCTAAAATAACGTGCCTCCTAGACTGAGGCCTGCGCACTAAGGAACCATCTTCTTGTTCCTCTTCACCTTCAAAGCTACGGGCTCCGTCTACTTTTCTCTATGATGAAGAGCTCAGAATCCTTCTTGAGCAAGACTCACCGTAAGACTTGCAGATGAAACAGAAGCGGGACTAACACCACAAATGGAAAATCCTAACAAAAAGAGTTCACGGTGAGAAGCTCTTAAACTAGCAAAAGAGAAAAAAGAAGAATACTAGGCGGGAAAATGTACAGTGTGTCTTAACTTTCCACCCAAATTTCTATGAGAGATATTTCCAAGATGTTGTCTCCATAGGAGCAACAGATAATATCTTTCCTACCTAAGCACAGAAGTTAGGTATATCATAAAAAACTTCTATAGTTGCTGAAAAAATAGGCACGAGTATACATGAGAATAATTTTTTTGGGAAGGAAAAAGATAAAAATGCAAATACTTACGTGCAAAATTACTTTTCTAGAAAAGGCATGTTTTCTTCACCCACCAAAGCACTAGTGGGAGCAGCAACAAAACAAGCATACCAGCCTCGATCTCTATCATCCTCAAGGCTAACTAATACTCTCTTACTTTTAGCCACAAGGGTGAAAAATCCTTCACGAAATTATTTGGGAGAGTAGATATGGAGTAGATGACGAAAAGTAAAAAAGCATAGAAGCCAAGTTTGATAAATAATAGAGGCATGTAACAACTCTCCAAATAATAGGACAAATCTATCCTAAACACACATTGAAGTAACGACAGAACTCAATGATTACCAAGCTAATAAGAAGTTTAAAACCTAGGGTAAAAGGATGTGTATAAACGAAGCAATAGCATTTTGGTATGAAGTTATTCTTTGGTTAGAACCAATGACTAAAATTGCGAAGTCGGATTTCCAATTACATTCTCTTCGAACCAGAGCGAGAAGACTAGTAATAATCATATTTGGGTAACGATTAACGTGATCAAGGGAAGCAACCTTGGAAGAGACCCGACTCTTCATGGATTCACTATAAGTCACAAAAGGATAGCTCTGGAGGAACAATTTCAACAATAGTGGGTTCACGTAGAGCTTCAATTGATATCTTTAGAAGATCTTAGGGTTGCGGAAGCCCTAGGTCTAGAAGAAGAGGGATTGTCAGCACTACTTTGAGAGGGGGAACCCAATTAGAAATAGAACTGAGGCTACAGAATCTAACACCTCTTCTACTTCTAGTAGGTACATTGAAAGAAACAAACTCATCAACAATGATAACTTTGCGAGGATCAGGGGAAGCCATGATTAACTAAAGAAACACAAGAAAAAGATGCAGAAAGAAGCAAGACAAGAAGACGGAAAAGGAAAGTCTCTATGGTGTGAAGTATTTAAAGAGACACGACTATTGAGGTCATTATGAAGCGTCATAATGGAACCGTCACTTCATGATTGATGTGGTTGCAGGAAAAACCTTAGAGACTGTGAACACCTAAATTTTGACCACACCCAAATTCTATATTATTTTAGTATAAATATTTCTTTTTAGGTCTAATATTGATATTATAAACTTTTATCATTTTCTTAATAGGTTTATTATTATAAATAAAATAAAAAACTTCAAAAATATTCACATACTTGTAGTACAAATTTTATTTCTATGTGTAAAGAGAAGAAGAAAATTAAAATATATATATATATATTTGATTTTATTTAATTAGAATTTTAATAAGTAATTTATGGTATTTTTTTTAGTATTATTTAAAGTACATGTAAATATTTTATTTTCTTTATATTGTAAGAAATGTTGGTTAATCCTCTTATATTTATAGTTTAATTTATCTTTTAAAATATAAATTTAAAAAAAAAACCATTTTCCCCATATCCCCGACGTCCTATTCTCCACTTCTCCATTTTTCTCCACTTCAAAACCCACGTCCCCTCTCTCCCTCACAGCACACACCCATGATCCCCACACTTTCCCACTTCCTAATAAGTTACAAAACACACAATCACATTTATATATTAGACTTGACAAAAGGAAAAAAAGAAGGAGGAGGCAACTGACGAGGAAAAAAGAAAAATTTGAGAGAAAATCATTCATCAAAATACCACAACAAAGAAAAAACTCACTTTCTTCCTGGTATAGAGAACGAAAATAGTCTAAGGAAGTAGGTCTCCGGCCGCGGTTTGGTTCTGCAATTACTACTCAAGTTTCATACATTATATTTGTTGTAAAGTTTCAAGCTCACAAGTTATCTCAGTAGTCAAATATTGGAGATATTTTGAATTCTGCAATAAAGGTTCATTACTTGCTTTGCCTTCTGAATTTTGAATATTGGATCCATATCTTAATAATTTCTGTCTCATTTTGATGTGTTCGATTTTGATTATGTGATAAAGCATGAAATGAATTTGGCTTTACAATTTCAGTCTATGTGTTTATATTGATGCATTAGTTTTTGGTGATGATTTACCAAATGGATTTAAAGTGCATAATATTAATGAGAGTATTCACTGTCCATTTATATGGTGGCATCTTTTGGTTTATAAAACATTGAATATGCTTCATGACACACTATATTTGGGGTTTGAATTTTTTTTTTTGTTTGATATTTTAAACCAATGGAAGTCCAGTGACACTATATACTCTCATGTTGGTATTTATATTACCATACTGTTTGAAAATATGAACAAATAAGACGGATTTTGGGAATTTAGCAAAATTTAGAACAAATTGACCTTTGAAGTATTCTGTCATATGAATATTATTTGGAGATTGAGTCATAAATTACATTTTAAAATTGTATCAAACAAAAATATTGTTTAGGTCAATAATTAAATTTAGTGTAGTTTAATTAGTCAAATTAAGAGTTGAAGTACTTTTATGAAAGATGAATATAGGAATATAATAATTTTTCTCATTTCATTTTTTTTCCTTTGGAAAAATTTCTTTATAATTTAGTTCAAAGTTTTTTTTTACTGTAGCTTAGTTAGTAGGATGATTTCATTAGTTTATATTTCTTAGTTTTCTTTTGTTCTCGGTCATATGTCCATCTTACGATCTTAGATTATAATCTAGTGTTTAGTGTCATTTTATTTAATATTTATCATGTGTTTAATAGTTAAATTTTATATTTGTTGACGTTAAGTTGTTTGGCTCAAGGAAGTTTTAAATAATTGGACAACATAACAATTGTCCTCTAATAATTGATTCATTGGACTTCGCCAAATAGGATAACACTTGGCCCGATAGAAGAGTCTAGGCCTATCGTTAAAGAAAAAGTATTTATAAGGTAGCGAGATAGTCATATAAATATCTCGAATCTAAAAAAAAAATTACAATATTCTAAAACGCTAGAAAACCTTTAGATGTACTTTAAATATTAATCCATGTGTTCATGCCCGAACCTTGGAATGATATGCTTAAATAATAAAAGGATCATGTGCGTGTTCCGTGTCTCGATACCTTTAGTTTTAAAATAATTATGTTATAGCCATGTGTACATTCCGTGTCTTGGTTTATCATTTAACTTCTGAGAAGTACCTTGTATGCATGCCGAATCTGGGTGAACACAATTAATAAAATATGATAATTAATTAAGCGATAATAAATAAGACATAATCAATAAAATACAAAAATAGCTAAAAATTGATTTAAGCCTTGCATTAATCAATAGAAGCGACCGTGCTAGAACCACGAGACTTGAGGGGTGCCTTACACCTTCCCCTCGGTCAATAGAATTCCTTACTCAGTCTTCTATTTTCGTAGACTATAAATTACGAGTCAAACCTTCCTTTTGAAAAGGGAATCGAATAAAAGGTGACTTGGAACACTAAAACTCAATTCCAAGTGGAGACTCTAAATAATAAATAATCCCTTTTCAAAACGTCACTTTAATTGGAAAAACTCTATTAACTCAACCTCGTAATAGGGTTGTGTGGGAAAAAAGAGGTGTGACAGCCATGGCGACTCTGCTGGGGACTAATTAATAAGAATTCGAGCTTTGTATATTGATTCTTGTTTGGCTTTTATCATGTTTTTGATATTATTGTGTTTAGAGCCTAATGTGCTATTTGTCGCTTATTTACCGCTTTAATATTTATTTGAAATGTGATATAAACTGAATCCTCTCTCGCACCCCTCTGAGTCTCTGATAGGTAGTTATGTTGTGTTTGCCTACCAGCATCACAAAACTTCTGTCTTGAGATAAAGCCAGTTAGCCTACCAGCTTCTGGTGAAGGATTTAGTCACACATGTTTAGGCGGGCGAGCCGTTAGCTAGCCAGTGTTGTTCTACTACTGGTGACATTTGACGCTCCTCGGCTCGAGTTGCCCACCTGGGTAAGCCAGGTCTAGATACCATCTCCTTTAGGATTTGAAAACTTAGAAGAACAAGCCACAAACAATGAATATACCTAGTAGGCTATGCTTTATTTGCATCATGTGCATTGGACTTAGCGGGGCTCGGCACAGGGGTCGGGCCCGTCTAGGACATGTACCAATTTTTCGGACCAACATGTTTATATTTATGTGCTATATGTAACGTTATTTGGTAGGCTTCACTCAAATGTTGACTGGCTTTAGGATAGAATTAAACAGAGAATAGAGAAAGAGAAAATTTCCAAGTTTTCATAAAATACCTTTTTTTTTAAAATAAAATTTTAGAAAAGTTTTGGTATATAAACTAACAATTTTTAAAATAGTGCTTTTTTTAGTTATTTTAATCGAACTATGCGGGTTTTGATTCTCACCGGATGTGAGATACGTAGGCAACCTTCATCAGGTTCAACCCCATTTTAAATAAACATACCCAAAAAAAAAGGAATAAAAAAAGAAAAAAAAAGAAGGTTTCTATGGACTATTAGTTATTATTTTTTATTTTCAAATAATGATAATATAGGCACTTTGTCAGTTTTTAACCAGTTTTGCCCTTGCATCCGTTCTTTTTGTCGAAATAGCTTTGAAACTTGCATAAAAAAATGCGAAATGGGAGGCCTGTTTATTTATTTATTTTGTTTTTAATATTCTTACCTGTTGTTTTTTTTTTAAAAATAGGGAAGAAGTTAATGGGGCCTTTATTTTTTATTTTGTGACTAATCTAATTTAATCCCATAGTTTGGTGTTTGTTTTTTTAATTATTATTTTATTTTTATAGAGTCAAACCCGAAAAATCGGAATTTTTGGGTAAATAATAATATATTTAATTAAAACCTAACCTCGTACTTGAATAAACAGGTTCACTATGAGTGGGGGAAAGAGGTAAGTCTGAAAAGAGGCCCAGGTCAGAAGGGATACCGGATTTTCTTATTGTTGATCAAATACCACAATTATTATGGGATTGGTGGAGAGATTTCAAGGAATATGAGCGAAACTAGATAAAGAAATACTTGGGACATTTGGTTCACATGATGACGATCAAGCCTAGGAGGGATGTGATCGAAGCTTTGATTCCGTATTGGGATCCTGAAAATAATGTGTTCCATTTTACTGACTGTGAGATGACCCCGACCTTGGAGGAAATCACCCATTTCCAGGGGTGGGGCCGTAATCTTCGCCGTCAGAGGCCCATAGTGCCAAAAAATGTTAATGAGGGTAAGTTTCTGAAGCTCTTAAACATAAACTATGGACATTATGAAGGTTTAGGAGGCAATTGGGTTAAGTTGGGATTTTTGTTTCATTTGTACGACCTCGAATGCAATTTTGAAAGGAATGTGGGAAAACTGAAATCAAAGGAAGACAAGGAAACATGGAAGGTACACAGAAGGTTTGCATTTATGGTTGCTTTTTTGGGGCGTGTAGTTTTTCCGGAAAGGGAAGGACGCATTGACATCCGGTTGGCAGGTGTAGTTGAGGCGCTGACCTCAAAAGGGGATGATTATACTTTGGTCCCTATGATTCTTTCTTCCATTTTCCGTGCTTTAACTGGATGTAAATTGGGGCACGAAACTTTGATGGCTGCAACATTTTGCTATATATATAGTTCTTGGAGCATTTTTATCGCCATCCTACGATCTCTAATTTTAGTGAGCTTTGGCCCAATCACACTTTTGATCACCAGAAAAGAATTGACAAATGTGACTTACCTGAAGAGATTAATGCCTGGAAAGAACTACTTCTTACTTTGTCTGCCAAACAGATCACATGGAATTACGATTGGTTTTCCTCGAAAGAGGTCATTTGTGAATCTGCATACCATTCTTACTTGGTACTTATAGGATTGGATGGTGTTCAGCCTTATGCTCCACTTCGGGTAATGCGCCAGCTTGCACGACGACAGGAGGTGCCACCAACACGAGATATGAGCAAGTTCTGTTATGATTTTGGTAAAGATCAACCTCATGACGAAGGGGAAATTATGAAAATTTGGTATGCAAGTAAAGTTTCGGAGTTCAATGAGATGGTAGAGGACCGAGATCGTGGAGAGGTGATCCCTGAATATATTACTTGGTTTCATGATCCTTCGTTGTTTAGAGATAAGCCTGAGGGTTCGAACAGGAGGAGAAATGATCAAAGAACTATAGAAAAGCTGAAAGAGGAATTGGAGCATGCTCAGATGATTATAGCCAAACAACAAGCCCAACAGCAAGCCGGAGTCGCTCATATTCGTTTAAACATTGAGAAAGATTATCAATCTGCTTTGCGGGTCATGGATAAAGATCTAAAGCATGCCAAAAATGAGGCAGCCCGTTTAGAAGAAGAACTGGCAAACACGATTGGTTTAGTCAGAAGAGTTGAGGCGAACAAAAATGTTGAAATACATAAGTTGCAAGAAGACTTGAGTATCATTGAAGAGGATGCGCACCAGCAACAAATGGATTTTGATCAGCAGAAAGAGCAGTTTGAAACAGAAAGGGCCCACTGGATACGCTCAAAGAGTCAGCTTTATGCACAATTAGAAGAAATAAAAAGGCAGAAGAGGGGTCATCAGCACATAGATTTTGAGGAAGAGCGGCGTCAGTGGATGATTGAGAGAGGTGTGTTAAACCGTCGCATTGAAGAATATGAGGGACGTGAGGCTCAGATGGGGCACGCCCTCAACACTACCCAGATGTGGTTGCAGAATTGTCACATGAGTATGGGGCAAGCTAGAGAGCAGGTACTTCGATTGGCAGAAAAAGCAGCATATGTTCATAATGATCATCGTCGTCTAAACAATGAGGAAGTTGGTCAACAAGCACGTGTCCTCGTTCCACAGCTGCCGACGGTGTTTCAGAATTTGTACGAGACTTTAGGGGGACAGTGGAGGCCAAGAGATGCAGACTATTGATGATATAAGTTTAAGCAAGAAGACTATTGAAGATTAATGTTCAGTGCAGTCCATTAGTTCTTAGTTTCATTTATTTGTCGCATTTTTTAATTTTGGAGACTTTTTGTTTTATTATTATTATCAAAGTTTGTTTTATTCCAGTCATGTTTATGTCTTTAGAGTCAGTAGAGTCAGTTTGTATATATTTCCTTTTCTCTCAGTCTATGTATATAAAAAAAATTGAAAAATATTTTAGTTTGTTTTATTTATTTAAAAAAAAATTATTAGAATTGTTATTATTTCTCTTGAACTACGTAATGGTCTGATTCATGTGACGTCATGATACGTAGGCAATCCCCATCGGGTGCGATCATAGCCATAATTAATCTGGAAAAAAAAAGAGAAAAAAAACTAAAATAAAATAAAAGTGTAGTAAGTTCAAAAGGAAATAAACCAACAAGCCGGGATGAATCATGAAGCCTTTCAAAATCATTTTAGAAATGAAAATGGCATTAGGTGCATGGCATACAATGTGTGATTAATATATGAAAAATGCCTAATTCTAACACGTTTGTTGTTTGTCATTTCTAAATGAGATAAAGTTAAACAGAGGTGGTTGGTTTGTGGTTTAAACTAGCGACTCACCCTTACAACACGAGGTCAAAAGGAAAAAGTAGAATGGAAAACAACGGTGAGAATGAGTCAGATAATGATGATGTCCATGGACAATTGGTCGAACAAGGTTCGAGACTGGTTGAAGAAGTAAGAGTGTTGAAACAACAATTGGCAGATATGTACCAAGCCTGGGTGAATGGACAAGCACTGCCCTCGCTACCCATAGGGCCTTCGGATAATCTTCATAATGTGTCCGTTGCAAATCAAGTGCCTATCTCCATAACAAGTAACCCATTGTACCAACCTGGATTCAGTCCGAGCATTAACCTTCCTACTATCTCCAGTACATCCATTCCACGTCCTCCAACGGGACCCCTAAAAAATGACCCACATGTTGTACCAATTGTACCGACTTTCACCGTTCCTCAACCGGCTCTCGCTCAAAAGCTCCACAATGATCCACAACTAAACGCTCATGATTCCCAACATCACTCTCCAGAACTGACTTTCAAGGTTCCCGATTCATACAAGCATATTCCTCATAATATGTTCCCAGTTGAGATTGAAAAGCCCGAGAAGAATATAGAACAAGAGGAAATGACCAGAAAAATGAGGAGCTTGGAGCAAACGATGAGAAATATACAGGGTTTGGGAGGCCACAAGAGTGTTTCGTTCAATGATTTATGCATGTTCCCCCATGTTCATTTGCCACCCGGCTTCAAGACCCCCAAGTTTGACAAGTATGACGGGCATGGTAATCCCATTGCCCACTTGAAGAGATATTGTAACCAATTAAGGGGAGCAGGAGGCAAGGAAGAATTACCCATGGCTTATTTTGGGGAAAGTTTGACAGGAATTTCTTCAGAGTGGTTCATAGATCAGGACATCTCTCACTGGCATGTTTGGAACGATATGGCCCAAGATTTTGTCCAACAATTTCAGTTCAATATTGATATAGTGCCAGATCGCTCCTCTCTTGTCAATATAAAGAAGAAATCAGCAGAAAGCTTCAGAGAATATGCAATCAAGTGGAGAGAGCAGGCTGCTAGGGTCAAACCACCAATGAAAGAGGCAGAAATGATTGACTACTTTCTCCAAGTTCAGGATCCTAATTACCTCCATTATATGTTGGCCGCCATTGGTAAGCCTTTTGCTGAGGCGATTAAGATTGGGGAAATAGTTGAGAATGGCATGAAGTCAGGCAAAATGGTGAGTCAGGCAGCCCTTAAGGCGACCACGCAAGCAATTCAAAGCGGGTCAGGCAGTTTCGGAAATCGAAAAAAGAAGGAGGAAGGATCTATGATGGTATCTGGATTCGGGGGAGTTCAAAGAGGAATAGTTCCTTCATACGTGCAATTCCAGCAAGGACACTCCAATTCTCCTCAACATTATTATCCGCCTCAGGGTCCTCGATACTCAGTTCCCTCACAACAATATACAGTGTTTAACGCTCAGGCTTATGCTAGGCCTTCCAATCACCAACAATGGCGAGCACCGACTCCACAAGGCTCCCGTCAACTCTGTCAAAATTTTCAGGCGCCATATAATCCTTGTCCCAGACAGGAATATGTGAGAGAACAGGAGCCAAAGAAAAAGTTCACCCCAACTGGAGAATCGTATACAAGCCTATTTCAAAAATTGATGCAGTTGAAGTTGATTGAACCTATCGTGTCGTATTATTTGATTCCAAATTCAAAAGGTTTTGACTCCAATGCAAGATGTGAGTATCACTCTAACACCCAAGGTCATTGTACTAAAAATTGTTGGACATTAAAGAAAGCCATCGAAAATTTGATTGAAGCAAAGGCAATTGTGGTGGCAAACAATGAAGATACTCCTAATATCATAAACAATCCGCTCCCAGCTAATAATAATACACATTTTATTGGGATGATTTGTTATTATCGTGATTATAAACAATCTGGCAAGATAGAGATAATTGTTGGAACCATAGGGCCAGAGCCAAAAGTGATAGTAAGCCCGCCGCAATTGGCACCGTTGATTGTGAAAGGTACGAGTTCTAGTTCAAACTTGACAAGTTTTGAAAAAATGGTTCTCTATTTCCCTGGAAGAACAAAAAAGATTGAGGTTCAATTAGGTGGGCAAAACTTTATATCGCTGGGGGCATTCAAAAGATTGTTCCAAATAATGCTTTGAGAAATATAACAGAGCCAGTTGTGATCCGACCTGTTGCACAACCTCAATTGTCAAACACAAAAGCTATTCCCTGGAACTATAACAAGACTGTCATGACATACAAAGGAAAAGAGGTAGTGGAAGAAACGGATGAAATGAGAGGTTTGACCCACTCTGGAAGGTGCTACTCGCCAGAGGAATTGAGGAAAGCTAAGCAAGCCAAGGAAAATCACTTTCCAGTGAAAGAAACCATTTCAGAAAAAGAAGCGGAGGAATTCCTTAAGAAGATGAAAATGCAAGACTACTCAATCATTGATCAACTAAGGAAAACCCCTGCTCAGATATCTTTGTTATCTCTATTTTTGCACTCGGAAGAACATCGCCGTGTGTTGATCAAAACTTTGAACGAGGCATATGTCTCAGCAAAGACAACGGTGAATCAGCTAGAAAAAATGGCTAAAAGATTCTTTGAGGTGAACAAAATTTCGTTCAGCGATGATGATTTGCCTTAGGAAGGGGCTGGGCACAATAAAGCTTTGCATCTTATGGTCAAATGTGAAGGGAATTACATAAAAGGGGTCATGATTGACAGAGGCTCAAGTGTAGATGTATGCCCTCTTTCTATTCTACAACAACTGAACATTGACACTAACAGAATTCGGACTAGTAGTGTCAGCATCAGATGTTTTGATGGTTCAAAGAGAGATGCTATTGGGGAAATCGAACTCACCATGACAATTGGCCCGGTTGATTTTAATATTATCTTTCAAGTGTTGGATATGAAAACCTCCTATAATTTTCTTCTGGGAAGGCCTTGGATCCATATGGCCAGAGCTATACCATCCACCCTACATCAAATGGTCAAATTCGAATATGACGGGCAAGAAATTGTTGTTCATGGGGAGGATGACTCATCCGTCTATAATGACTCGTCCATTCCATGTATCGAGGCCAAGGAAGGATGTGAATCCCTCATATATCAAACATTTGAGGTGATTGAGGTGGACCAAGTGGAAGAAGGAAAACCAATTCTGCATCCCCATCTTTCAGCCACATCTATGATGGTAGCTTCACTGATGTTGAGGAACGGCTATGAACCAGAAAAAGGATTAGGATCATTTTTGCAAGGAATTGTGAACCCCATCGCTTCCTTTTCGAAGAAAGATACCTTTGGATTGCGTTTTAAACCAATATCATTTGACATAAACAGAGCCAAGGCCCGCAAAAAGAATGGCTGGAAATTGTCAAAACCAATCCTTTACATTGCCTACTCTTTTGTCAAGCCACAATTTGAAGAAGTCCAAAATCTTTCTACTCAAGATGACATTGATGGAGTTTGCCAGGGTCTCAAGGAGATATTCTACGGAATCAACATGGTTCAAGTTGGTGAGGGCCCTACCGTGCAAGTGTTCAGTTGATTGGTCCAGATACCTCGCTCAACAACTGGGAAGCAACTCCTTTTCCCATCATGAAGGAGTCTTGGTAGTCTGTTTTGTTGCTTTTTCTGTATTTGGATTATTTCAGGGTTGTAATCCAGATATTTTAGTTTAATTTCTTTGCTTTGATTTTAACCCTTCTATCCTTTCCAATTCAATGAAATGAAGTTCCAGTTTCATAGTAGAAGTCTGTCTTTTCCTTTCCCTAATTTTTGTTAATTTCTCATCATTTTTAGTTTCATTAATGCTGGCTTTAAAAACATGACATGCACGTGGAGTTCATGCCCAGATCTTAAAAAAGTTGTCTAATCTCGAAATAATGAATCAAGAAGTTGAGTATGATGAAGATTAGGACTTTAAGGAAATAAAAAGAGAATTGGATCAATTTGAGAATAAGACTAAGCCTACCTTAAATGAAACTGAGGTAATTAACCTGGGAAGTCCTGAAGAAATCAGAGAAACAAAAATAAGTATTCATACTGAACAAAGGACGAGAGATGCCATAATTCAAGTTCTGTTCGAGTATAGAGATGTATTTTCTTGGTCATATAATGACATGCCGGGTTTGAGTGATGATTTAGTGGTCCATAAGCTTCCCACATATCCTAATTTTCCACCAATCCAACAAAAACAAAGGAAGTTTAAGACTGATATGAGTGATAAGATTAAGGAAGAAGTCACGAAGCAACTAAGTGCAAATGTGATCAGGGTCGTCCGATATACTACATGGTTAGCAAATGTTGTGCCAGTGCCAAAGAAGGATGGGAAAACCAGGGTTTGTGCTGACTATAGGGATTTAAATAAAGAAAGTCCAAAAGACAACTTTCCCTTACCCAACATTCATATCCTTGTTGACAATTGTGCTAAATATGAGATCCAATCTTTTGTGGATTGTTATGCCAGGTATCACCAAATTCTGATGGATGAAGAAGATGCAGAAAAGACAGCCTTCACCACTCCATGGGTAACCTATTGTTATAGGGTCATGCCATTTGGTTTGAAGAATGCAGGAGCAACTTACATGAGGGCCATGACTACCATATTCCATGACATGATGCACAAAGAGATTGAGGTATATGTCGATGATGTGATCATTAAGTCTAGAACACGAGATGATCATGTGCAAATACTTGAAAAAGTTCTTTGAAAGGCTAAGAAGGTACAATCTCAAACTCAATCCAGCCAAATGTGCATTTGGAGTTCCTTTTGGGAAGCTTTTGGGTTTTATAGTTAGTCGAAGAGGCATTGAGTTAGATCCCTCCAAGATAAAGCCCATTCGAGAGCTGCCTCCCCCGAAGAATAAAAAAGAAGTCATGATTTTGCTCGAGAGATTGAATTACATCAGCAGGTTCATTGCACAACTTACAACCACATGTGAGCCTATTTTCAAGTTGTTGAAAAAGAACGCCGCTATCCAGTGGACAGATGAGTGCCAAGAAGCTTTTGATAAGATCAAGGAATATTTGTCAAATCCTCCTGTTTTGGTCCCGCCAGAACCTGGTAGGCCTCTATTTTTATAACTATCAGTAACAGATAGTTCTTTTGGTTGTGTTCTGGGTCAACATGATGCCACAGGCAAAAAGGAACAAGCAATATATTATTTGAGAAAAAAGTTTACCACTTATGAGGCCAAATACACTCTTTTGGAAAGGACATGTTGTGCCTTAACCTGGGTCGCTCAGAAGCTTAGTCATTATCTTTTGGCCTATACAACTTACCTCATATCCCGAATGGATCCCTTAAAGTACATTTTTCAGAAGCTGATGCCAACTGGAAGATTGGCAAAGTGGAAAATCTTGCTCACAGAGTTTGATATTGTTTATGTCACTCGCACTGCCATGAAGGCACAACCTTTGGCTGATCATCTGGCAGAAAACCCGGTGGATGATGAGTATGAATCTTTGAATACATACTTCCCAGATGAAGAGGTTAATTTAGTTGAAGAAGCAGTTCAAGATGACAGTCAAGTTTGGAAACTATACTTTGATGGGGCTGTCAACATTAAAGACGTAGGGATTGGGGCAATTCTCGTATCACCTACTGGTCAACATTACCCTGCCACAGCACGACTTCGTTTCTTCTGTACAAACAACACGGCAGAATATAAAGCTTGCATCATGGGTTTGAACATGGCAATAAACCTAAATGTGCATGAACTGTTGGTGATGGGAGATTCAGATTTGCTTATTCGGCAGGCTTAAGGTGATTGGGAGACTCGAGACATCGAGCTCATTCCATATAAAAAATGTGTGGAAGATCTTAGCAAGAGATTCAAGTCCATCGAGTTCAGATACATTCCCAGGTTTCATAATGAATTAGCTGATGCCTTGGCCACCCTGGCCTTAATGCTTCCATATCCGGGTAATACTCATGTTGACCCATTAGAAATTCAAATTCGAGATCAACATGGTTATTGCAATACAATTGAAGCAGAACTAGATGGTGAACCATGGTACCATGATATTAAACAGTTTCTGAAAATAAGAGAATATCCGGAACATGCTAATAGGGATCAAAAGAGAACTATTAGGCGACTCTCTAATGGTTTCTTTTTGAGTGGGGAAATCCTATTCAAAAGAACCCCGGATTTAAATTTATTGAGATGTGTGGATGCCAAAGAAGCTGAAATGATTATGAATGAGGTACATTCGGGAGTTTGTGGTCCGCACATGAATGGATATGTTCTAGCAAAGAAGATACTTCGGGTAGTATATTATTGGCTTACTATGGAGCGAGATTGCTTCCGTTTTGTTCGCAAGTGCCACAAGTGTCAGATTCACAGTGATTTGATTCATTCGCCTCCTTCGGAGTTGTATCCTATGTCAGCTCATTGGCCTTTTGTTTCTTGGGGAATGGACGTCATTGGCCCAATCGAGCCAAAAGCTTCAAATGGGCACAGATTCATCTTGGTTACAATTGATTACTTCACCAAATGGGTGGAAGCTATTACATTGAAAGCAGTTACCAAGAAAGCAGTAGTAGACTTTGTTCACTACAACATTATCTGTCGTTTCGGTATTCCAAAAACCATTATTACAGATAATGCTGCTAATTTGAATAGTCATCTAATGAAGGAGGTATATGAACAATTTAAAATTGAGCATCGCCATTTTACTCCTTACCGACCCAAAGCTAATGGAGCTGTTGAAGCTGCAAATAAGAACATCAAGAAGATTCTTAGGAAGATGGTCCAAGGGTCTAGACAATGGCATGAGAAATTGCCTTTTGCTCTCTTGGGATACCGGACAACTGTCCGTACATCAGTTGGTGCAACGCCCTACTTGTTAGTTTATGGCACTGAAGCGGTGATACCTGCTGAAGTTGAGATTCCCTCTCTCCGAATAATTGTTGAAGCTGGGATTGAAGACACTGAATGGGTGAAGTCACGACTGGAACAGTTAAGTTTGATTGATGAAAAGCATTTGGCGGCAGTTTGTTTTGGTCAATTATACCAACAAAGAATGGCACGTGCTTACAATAAGAAAGTGCGCCCAAGAAAATTTGAGGTAGGACAGCTTGTTTTGAGACGCATCTTTACGCACCAGGAAGAAGCCAAAGGAAAGTTCGCCCCGAATTGGCAAGGTCCTTACCTCGTCAAGAAAGTATTATCAAAAGGAGCTCTACACTTTGCAGATACAGAAGGAAAGGTGAGAGACATATCCGTCAATGCAGATGTGGTCAAGAGATACTATGTCTGACATGCTTCTATTGGGGCATTTGGTTTATACTAAGCATTCTCAGGTTGGGATGACGAAATGCTATCATTCTCGCTACCCAAACACTGGTCAACCCTAGTTAGCCCTTTGAAGCCTTGTTTATATTTCTTTGTGTTTACCCTCTTTTGGAACCAATGTAAAAAATAATAAAAAATAAAAGTAAAAAAAAATTATCAGTACAAGTTCATGTTCCCTGAACTACGTTCGACTTGATTCCGAAAGGATACGTAGGCAGCCTCTCCCTGAGGTTCAGTCACAACAAACAAAAATCCACATTTTCCCAATATTCAAAGAAACTGGGGCATGTTTTTATTTTATTTCGATGGTTGTTCCATCAAATGGTTCCAAAATATGTAATTCAGTTGAGTAGTTCTTTTTACCTTTCCCTTTTAAGACCTTCTGATCAGCTTTTGAGAATGCTAAGTCAGTACACTGTGGGTGGCGCTTCAACCATTGCAAAGAGAGAAAAACAAATGAGAGAGTTTTATCGGTGAAAACCCTCAAGGGCACTATAAGACGATGGCGAGTTGAGAAAAAGGCAAATGAGAGAGGTCAATTGGTGAAAAACCACAAAAGGGCATCATTGATCAATTTTAGGTCTTCTTATATCCTAACACAAGCATGGTTAACGAACTCAGTTTCAAAGTAAAGTTTATAACAGATTTTGAGAAGACGGTTTAAACGGATCGGGTATCCAGTTCAAAGTGCATGTCATGTTCATTGAAGTCAGCATATTCCTCCAGATAAGTCCTTTCTTAGTCTTCCCCTGAAAGGGACGCTTCTTGATTAAGTTGTAATGCTCATTAGTTCACCTACTTGTTTTCTTTCATACTATTATTTTTGAGTCCCTTTCAGTTTAATTTTGTCAAAGCAAAGCAAAGAAAAGACTACAAAATTGGTTACAGTTTCCCCGTTATATGAAGCAAAAATTTCTGGGTGTAAACAGTATGGGCAAAGCCATAAAGCCGACTTTGATATTCGTTGTCAGGCAAAAGGTTCGAAGGACTTAGCAATGTTTCAAGGCTCAACAAAATTTACTCATCAGAAGTTATTTTAGGGAACAAGTTTGTTTGTATCATAGACAAGATGGTGATAGGTGCAAAATAGTCAGGTGTTGATATTGAGAAAGAAGATCTTCAAAGAGTAAAGTCAAAATCTCCCGACAATTCGTACAATCATTGACAGGGTCGGATTTTTCCTAACAAGTGTAGTGGACGCAAGGTCAAGTTGCCTAAGAAATCAAGGCCACAAACTGACCTCCATTTTAAAACTAACGAATCTTTCTTTGTTTAGAATAGGAACAGAATAGTTTAGTGAAACGGTTTGTGGAAAGACGAACATCACCAAGTGAAGTTCTCAAATCCATGATTTCCTTCCAATAGCACGTAAGCATGTTATTTTTAGTTCATTATGGGGGATCAACACCATATCTTCAACACAGGGTACTACATCCCCTGGTTGTATTTTTATTTTCTACATAGGGTACGACATCCCCTAGTAGCATTTCAGAGAGCCACGAGCCTCATTTTATTGCCAACACAGGGTAATACATCCCCTGATTGTATTATTTTCTACATAGGGTACGACATCCCTAGTAGCATTTAAGAGTGCCACGAGCCTCATGTTATTGCCAACACAGGGTACTATATCCCCTGGTTGCATTATTTTCTACATAGGGTACGACATCCCCTAGTAGCATTTCAGAGTGCCACGAGCCTCATTTATTGCCAACACAGGGTACTACATCCCCTGGTTGCATTATTCTCTACATAGGGTACGACATCCCTCAGTAGCATTTCAGAGAGCCACGAGCCTCATTTTATTGTCAACGCAGGGTACTATATCCCCTGGTTGTATTTTTATTTTCTACATAGGGTACGACATCCCCTAGTAGAATTTCAGAGTGCCCTTGCCTCGTCTTATTGCCAACACAGGGTACTATATCCCCTAGTTGCACTTACCTTTTACATATGGTGCGACATCCCCTAGTAGCATTTCAGAGAGCCACGAGCCTCATTTTATTGTCAACACAGGGTACTACATCCCCTGGTTATATTTTTATTTTTCTACATAGGGTACGACATCCCTAGTAGCATCCCAAAGTGCCATGAGCCTCATTTTATTGTCAACACAAGGTATTACATCCACTGGTTGCATTTTTATTTTTTCTACATAGGGTACGACATCCCCTAGTAGCATTTCAGAGAGCCACGAGCCTCATTTTATTGTCAACACAGGGTACTACATCCCCTAGTTGCACTTTTATTTTCTACATAGGGTACGACATCCCCTAGTAGCATTTCAGAGAGCCACGAGCCTCATTTTATTGTCAACACAGGGTACTACATCCCCTAGTTGCACTTTTATTTTCTACATAGGGTACGACATCCCCTAGTAGCATTTCAGAGAGCCACGAGCCTCATTTTATTGTCAACACAGGGTACTACATCCCCTAGTTGCACTTTTATTTTCTACATAGGGTACGACATCCCCTAGTAGCATTTCAGAGTGCCACGAGCCTCATCTTACTTCCAACACAGGGTACTACATCCCTTGGTTGTCTTCCTCCTTGTTAACACATGGTATAACATTCCCTACTATTTTTTTTTAAATGTCTTTTTCAGTTCGTTATTCTTCAATAGCAATGATAGTTTAATGTGTTTTCAATAACTCACAAAAATTTCCTAGTGCAAACTGGGGTAGAAAATTTTTGTTCGTTTTGTTTGTTTGTGTTGCCTTGTAGGTTTTCTTCAAAGCACAGATGTGATGTGAAAAAAATAAGATTTCAGTTCTTTCCAGAGAAAGTGGAAAGTTTGATCGCAATACCACACGCAACCAGCTTTGGCGTAATGCATGCCGAGACATATGGTCCAGATCTTTCTTCCCATCATCGGATCAAGAAATAAGCTTGTGAGAATATTTCAAGTATGTTGCATCGAGAGCATCAAGTTTCAATCCAAAGTCAATGGGAGAAGCAAGTCAAGAATCAAAACAAGACTCCAGATTGCATTTAGATAGGAATTTTGTAACTCTTAGATTTCAAGAGTATGTAATTTTTCTTTTCATTTTGATGTAATAGTAGGAATTGCAGATCGGAACCTCGACGGAACTTCACTCAATTCTCCATATCAGCATACTCCATCACTCTTTTTTACTTGAACTACACGTGACCTGATTCCCTTATAACCCGGGATATGTAGGCTGCCAAAAACCAAGGCTCGGTCACATTTTTTTCTTTTCTCTTCTTTTCCTTTTTAAATAATAGTGAGGCCAAAAATTAGTCACCTTATTCATTTTCTTTGCTTGAAAACTCTTCATGTTTCCAAGCAAAGAGGGGCATGCTGTGAACACCTAATTTTTGACCACACCCAAATTCTATATTATTTTAGTATAAATATTTCTTTTTAGGTCTAATGTTGATATTTTAAACTTTTATCATTCTCTTAATCGGTTTATTATTATAAATAAAATAAAAAATTACAAAATATTCACATACTTGTAGTACAAATTTTATTTCTATTTGTAAAGAGAAGAAGAAAAGTAAAAAAAAATTATATATTTGATTTTATTTAATTAGAATTTTAATAAGTAATTTATGGTATTTTTTTTTAGTATTATTTAAAGTACATGTAGATATTTTATTTTCTTTATATTATAAGAAATGTTGGTTAATCTTCTTATATTTATAGTTTAATTTATCTTTTAAAATATAAATTAAAAAAAAAAAAAACCATTTTCACCATATCCCCCACGTCCTATTCTCCACTTCACCATTTTCCTCCACTTCAAAACCCAAGTCCCCTCTCTCCCGCACAGCACACACCCATGATGCCCACAATTCCCCACTTCCTAATAAGTTACAAAACACACAAACACATTTATATATTAGACTTGACAAAAGGAAAAAAAAAGGAGGAGGCAACTGACGAGGAAAAAAGAAAAATTTGAGAGAAAATCATTCATCAAAATACCACAACAAAGAAAAAACTCACTTTCTTCCTGGTATAGAGAACGAAAATAGTCTAAGGAAGTAGGTCTCCGGCCGCGGTTCGGTTCTGCAATTACTACTCAAGTTTCATACATTATATTTGTTGTAAAGTTTCAAGCTCACAAGTTATCTCAGTAGTCAAATATTGGAGATATTTTGAATTCTGCAATAAAGGTTCATTACTTGCTTTGCCTTCTGAATTTTGAATATTGGATCCATATCTTAATAATTTCTGTCTCATTTTGATGTGTTCGATTTTGATTATGTGATAAAGCATGAAATGAATTTGGCTTTACAATTTCAGTCTATGTGTTTATATTGATGCATTAGTTTTTGGTGATGATTTACCAAATGGATTTAAAGTGCATAATATTAATGAGAGTATTCACTGTCCATTTATATGGTGGCATCTTTTGGTTTATAAAACATTGAATATGCTTCATGACACACTATATTTGGGGTTTGAATTTTTTTTTTTGTTTGATATTTTAAACCAATGGAAGTCCAGTGACACTATATACTCTCATGTTGGTATTTATATTACCATACTGTTTGAAAATATGAACAAATAAGACGGATTTTGGGAATTTAGCAAAATTTAGAACAAATTGACCTTTGAAGTATTCTGTCATATGAATATTATTTGGAGATTGAGTCATAAATTACATTTTAAAATTGTATCAAACAAAAATATTGTTTAGGTCAATAATTAAATTTAGTGTAGTTTAATTAGTCAAATTAAGAGTTGAAGTACTTTTATGAAAGATGAATATAGGAATATAATAATTTTTCTCATTTCATTTTTTTTCCTTTGGAAAAATTTCTTTATAATTTAGTTCAAAGTTTTTTTTTACTGTAGCTTAGTTAGTAGGATGATTTCATTAGTTTATATTTCTTAGTTTTCTTTTGTTCTCGGTCATATGTCCATCTTACGATCTTAGATTATAATNAAGAAAAGGCACGGGAAGAAACACCCACTAGACAATATCGGGCCTAACAGCTGGCAAAGAATGAATAAATAGTAGAAATAAGGAAAGATACATGGACCGAAAAAAAATAAGGAAGGAGAATCGTAACAGATGTAAGGCATTCATAGCAATAAATGCATCGGTTATGAGAATCCAAAATAATGGGCAATCACTATCACTAATGCCCATAATTAGCTCAAATTATGGGGAAAATCCGTAACTATTGTACATTCCTATATATGAGCACAAAATATTATTTGTTAAGACATATCAGCGATAATATTGAAATATACCTTTTACTTTTCTGCTTTCTCGAAATTCTCTGCTTTGATCGTGCAATCAATTATTTTTTTATTTATTCTTGTTACTTTCCTTTGATACTGTTGAGAAAGTGAAGCAAAACTTGGTTATCAGAAGCCCATTTTCTTCTAAAATTAGACTTTGACCGAAAGATATATTTTTGGTTAAACACATATGCATTCTAGAAAAGTTACTGTTGTTGCTGTTGTTACTGTTATAGAAATTATTTAGAAAATTTACTACACTCAAATTAGCTTAAGTTTATGAAGGATTTACATCTGAAAGAACGAACCATCAAAATGGATATTATGGATGCTTTCATCCTAAGGCAAATTAACAGGCATTGACTTTTGCTATATGCTATTTCTTGATCAGAAGAATATAGAACATCTATATATGTCCAACCTTTTTTTTAATATCCAACTAAAATTAGTTCCTCTCATTTTTTGTTTTGTACAATTCAATTTCTTATGTAGAAAGCAGCTACTTGCTTCGTGCACAGCACAACAGAATGAAAACTGAAATGATTCTCTCAGTCCCACGTACAGAGATTTTGTTTAGTACTACCATAAATCCAAACAATGAATCAAATTACAGTAAAACAGTTGGATTAAGCTAAGAGCCAAAAATCCTTGTGACGCTTAGTAGTAATGAGATATCCTCCATATTTCCTGCTCTTCCTTCTCACAGCAATTGTCATGCACTTCGCATTCTG
>MU753068.1:45586-63671 GCA_026770625.1 Nicotiana glauca | reverse complement strand
CCTGAGCTTAATACTTGGGTTTTATTTGCAACGTCCGCAGAATCTTATTTAGAGGATATACATTGGGCGTGATCAGTACCCTCTTTCGGGTAGGCTTCTCGATATTTGCAGGAAGGTCAAACGAGTACGAGTGGTATTCGGGAAAGTGGTACTGTTCTTGTTGTATAGAAAATTATGACTCATGAGAAGGCTGTCCCTGGCCATTGGCCCATGCTTGACGCATTTTGGTCATTTGTTGTTTCATTGTTCTATTTTCCTCAACCACAGTATACCCTTGTTGAACTCTCTGACCGTGAGTTTCTTGAGCACTCGTAACAGCTTCAATGTCAGTTATCATTTTCCTTGGACCTTGTTTTCCAGTTTACCACAACCAACCACCTCAACTTTCTGAAATGACAAAACGAAGCCACTATGTTAGCATTAAGGTATTTCGCTTATTGATTTCTTTTATTTTTCCGCTACTTTCTTTTCTTTTTGCTTTTTTGTAGTTTTTTTTCCTTTTTTTCTTTTGTTATGGTCGAATCCTATGTGGATTACCTACGTATCATGACCCCGCATGAATCAGACCGAGCGTAGTTCTTGAAAATTAATGCAAAATAAAGAGATGTTTATTTGATTTTTAAATTTGTTCTCTTTGAAGGAAAATTATAGAAGCCGACTCCAACTACAAACTTTGATGAAAAACTTTCACATCTTGTGCCAGAGATTTCTACAAGAATAAGAATATTTTTAGTGTCAATTATGACTATTTCTACAAAATTGGCCATGTTATGGCTTATTTTGACAAAGTGGCTATTTTTGCAAAATTTTGTTTAAGAAAATAAACTTGAAAATTTTCTCATCCTGGGGCTCATGGGGCATCATTCGGCATTGCCGCAAGCCAATATAAGAATGAAAAGTTTTTAATGTCAATTGACTATTTTTACAAAATTGGCCATGTAATGGCTTATTTTGACAAAGTGGCTACTTTCGCAAAATTTTATTTAAGAAACTACAAATTTGATGATTAAAACTAATCAAAATCTCTCATCTTGGGGCCCATGGGGCATCATTCAGCATCTCCACAGGCCAACACAAGACTGAAGAAGTTTTAATGCCAAATGTGGTTATTTCAGCAAAAACCGGCCATGTAATGACTTATTTGACAAAGTGATTATTTTTTTTGTAATACTGATAGATGACTCTAACTTGATTTTGCGGATACGGCCTTTCGACATTTCTGCGTGGGAATATTTCAAGGTTGTGCCCGCAAATTATTTAAAATGACTCAAAGTGGCTATTCTTGCAAAAACGGCCTTCCGACGTCCTTTTGAGGGACATTCGGCTTATTTTAAACAAGAATAGCATCACCCGGCTTATTTATAACAAAATAAAAAATTTTGATATTTTTTGGCTATTTTTTGCAAAAAGGTGTGGTTGGACCCGATGAGGGTTGCCTACGTATCTCACACGTGGTGAGAATCAAACCAGCGTAGTTCGGTCAAATTATTTTTAGACCAACTACTTTTATTGTTTGACAAATTTTGTTTTATTCCAGTTATTTTTGATATTTTCCTCAAAATTTGACAGAGTTTCGACAGTATTTAGAAATTGATAATTACTATTTTTCTCTTTCATTTTTCTCTTTCTTTCCCTCAATTTTCTTTAGCCGGTCAGCATAATGGCCCAAGACAAATAAATGCAACATATAATCATGTTGGTCTTTTCATATTCAGGTCACCTGTCCTAGACGGACCCAACCCCTGTGTTAAGTCCCCTAAGTCAGATATGATGCAAATAATAGTCTTAATTCTAGGCTCAATATCCTGATTTTATGGTTCTAGACTGTGCACCCGAGCGGACGACTCGAGTCGAGGAGGGGGCTACGTATCGGTGACCTGCGGGATCGTCCAGCTTAGTAACTTGTCCGGCCTCTTTTCTTATTTGGGTATGACACTAACAGAATGGGGAGTCTCAACCAGTAAGCACATCCTCGGAGGTAAGAAGAGAAAGGGTTTTCGGCACAATTTTATATACAGTTCACGTAATATCAAAGCGGTAACATGTAGCACATTAATCAAGAACATATAGGAAAATTAGATATAAACAAATATAGCAATTTAACTGAGCTCGAATTCTTAAACCCTGAACCGAAGTTCTGGGTTTCTTATCCCCAGCAAAATCGCCAGAGCTGTCACACCTCCTTTTTTCACATATAATAATTGCTATATGCTACGTACCCGCGAGGGCGTAGGGGAGTTTTTCCACTTTAAGGACAGTCGGAATGGGATTAGTTATTTAAGTTTTTCCAGAGCTGTCACACCTCCTTTTTTTACCGATTTTACTACACCTCGGGAAGGGATATAATAAAAGGAAGGAGTTTTTCCAATTTAAGGACAGTCGAAACGGGATTAGTTTATTTAATTTTCAGAGTCGCCACTTGGGAGATTAATGGTGTCCCAAGTCATCGGTTGAATCCCGAACTGAGGAAGATATGACTCTGTTAATAGTCCGCGAACCAGAAATCCGGATAAGGAATTCTGTTAACCCGAGAGAAGGTGTTAGGCATTCCCGGATTCCGTGGTTCTAGCACGGTTGCTCAACTGTTGTATTTGATTTTATCTGATTTCAAAACATGTTCTAACTTATGTGCCTTTTATTAGTAACCCGCTTTTATTTTAATTTTAATATAAATTGCAACGTCGTGAAAATGCGTCTCGAACCAAGGTCCTAAAGTATGATATCTAAGTGAATATGCAAAAACAGACAAAGCCTTTTTTTTGACTCAAAATTTACACCCTAGTAGTTGCCTAGAGACTCTTTTAAAAGCCTATTAGGAGCAAAAAACGTTAAGCGATAGAGACAGTTTCAGCGAATGTTATTTTGAAAATGCCCTAAAGGCTTGCCTATACATAGAATACTGATTTCTATATTAATACAGAAACAAATAAGGTTTTGAAATGGATTCTTTTAATACCTATAGGCATGATATCTAATGAGATGGAGATAGTTTCAAAGAACTCGTTTCAGAAATGCTTAATACTTAATAAAACCAATTCAGAGATGAACTAGGAGTAATCGAGTCGATTTATTTACACTAAATTAGATTAACAGACAGATGGCGAGCAGGGATCCCTATAGGCATGATTTCTAAGCGTAATACTGGTTTTAACGGTTTGCATACATAACACTTGTTATAGATAAATCTGGATTAGGTCCTATAGGCATGGCATCTATTGTTAAACTGATTTTAAGACATGATTTTTTGGAACCTATAAGCATATTTTATAAACGAGATAGAATGTAAAAGCTTATAGACATGGTTTCTACTTGATAAGCAAGCAAACTTAAAAGTGAAGTCCTATGGACATGATTTCTATTAGGCAAAGCAATCAGACAAATGAGTGAAGTCTTATGAGCATGCTTTCTATTAAGGCAAAACAATCAGGTTAAAGAGTGAAGTCCTAGGAGCAGGATTTCTGCCCGTATTACCTTATAAAGTATGCATCTACCCAACCTTTTCACTAAATACCCAAATATCTATTTACAAATTATTACACGCCAATGAATGAATTACATAAGTAAAATAAAAAATCAAGAAGCTATTCTATAGGGAGGTTTCAATTAGGACCAAGTTTTCCAAAGCCTCCAATGGCCTCATATGCCTCAGTTCCATAGACAAATAAGAGTCTAGGTGCATCAAAGTTCCCTAAGGATCTCAAGGATACTGGGAAGTGCTTACACCTAGTCTTAGCAACCAAGAATTGAACAAGTGCAGTATGAAAAGGCCAGCCTCAGTATGCCAGAGTTCAGAGGGTTCTCAAAAGGATCCCAAGGCAATACACATACTAGAGGGGGCAGAACTTATTGACTAAGAGCAGTTGAAAAGGTTTTAGTAAGAAACTGCATTTAAAAAAAAGCCTTTTTTTAAAGTAATTCAGTAAAGCAACAGAGATTGTTTGAAAAAGAGATTGGAGTAGTTAACAAAGTCCAAACACCTTAGGATATGTACATACACAGCTAGTTCACAGAACCAAGTAAATTCAGTAGTCACACAGGGGTCAAGGGGTTTGGGACACATAGAACATTTGGCTGCAAACACATAACCCAGCAAAGGTCTAGGACTGGTTTAGACATGCTTAGAAACAGCTGACACTGGCATAGTCACAAAATCAGACATGAGGAACACAACCACATATAGGGGTGATAGGGATTTGGGGATTCATAGGATATAGGATGGTAAGTACACAACAAGTAAGAGATAGTTGGTAATACATGCTCAGAAACACATAAAACGGGAATGTACTGATCTAAAGGAAGGGGAAGGCATAATAACATACTGATAATGCAACTCTTAACTACAAGTTTCACAATAGAACCACAAATAGAAGCAAACCAGAAACAAGAGGAACTGAAACAATAAGAGAACCATGTTGTTGTTGGAACTTGGAATTGAAACTAGGATATACCAGTGAAGAGGAGAGTAAGCATAATGAAAGAACAAGAGAGCACAAATATTTAGCCTTGACCTGCAGCCGGCTAACTTAGAATAGTAACAAAGAGCACAAGAGAGAGAGCAGATATTTTTTAGTAAGAGAGGTAGTTTTTTGAACCCAAGTGTTCGTGTGTTGTGCTAATGAAAGACTAGAGTAATTACAGTTTAAAAATAAGTAGTAAATAAGGTAAGAATCACAGTAGCATGGTAATTAAGGAATTCAAAGTTAGTCAGTCAGAAAATCAAGGCAAGTACTCCCTTAAGTTAAGGGAATCAATTCAAACGGTAAGTACCAATAGAATATAAGGCAAGAAAAATCAGTACATGACTAATAAGGAAAGAATCAAAGTTCAGTAAGCATAGGGTAGTCAATTAGGACTAAGTTTAGAAAACTCCAATTAAGGAAATTGTTTAATGAGAATAAAGTACCACAGCAAATACCGTAGGAAGATCAGTCAATTTAAACAAACGAGATAGAATTTTAGGGTTTTAAAAGAAAATCTTTCAATCAAACTATCAAATAAGGAAATCAGAATCAATCAAGAGAGATTTATGATTTTGTACTTCAACATAAAAATAGAGAAGAACAAACGGATGTAGCAAACAGGCAAGGTCAACAATATCAATAGAAAGAGGCAAGTATTGAACAATCAAGATAAATACAATCACATAGAGGTGATATAAGTAGACTAAGGACTCAGTAAAACCTATTCGAAGCACGGTAACCACAAGAACTTAACAAGAACCGAGTAGTAATGCTAACACACAGCGCCAAAACAAAGATGATCTAAAAATTAGGGCTTTTAACATAGGCGTGTTAAAAAAGCAATAAGAACATAGAATCAGTTAAGATATGCTCGGATAGAAGTTTCAAATATAAAGAATCAGTTTAAACAAAGTGTATAAGAAGTTCCGAAAAACCCTAGCTTTAGAAGAAAGTAAAAAAACTCGCAATCGATGATTTTTGCAAAAGAAGTTTGAGAATAGTATAAACCATAGAAAGAAACAGACTTGAATCATTAAAAATAGCACAAATCTAATACATATAAACAAAAGTTAGGGTTTCAAAGGAAACCCAAATAGAAACGGATAAACCTGCTATAAACTTCAAAGATTGTAACAAATATGGTGTGATTTTGGCCAAAATCACACCATAGAAACCATGTAAAACCAAAACAGTAACCCTAGATACAAGTCGGCATAGCCCAGGGCCCTTAAAGGCCTCAGATATGACGAGCAAGGCGATGGAGGAACTATTAGAGGCTTCAGATTGAAAGGTAGTCGCCGGAGAAGACCGAAGAGGGAAGCGGTGGTTGAAGAGGGATTAAGGTTAGTTTGAGAGAAGAGAGAGGACGAGAGAATCTGAAGGTGGCAGGTATGGAAAAGTGATTAGGGTTAGAGGGTCGTTTAGAATTAAAAAGGAAAGATGAACGAGGGCCATTGATCTTTTAGATCAATGGCCAGGATCTGATGAGTTTTAGGTCGGGAAGGTGTAATTAGGGCATGGGTCGGGTATCTTAATCTAAAATTGGGTTGGGTATTGGGTTTAATTTGGCTATAATTGAAAGCCAAATATGGCTATAATTTAAATAGCCAATTTTCCCTATGTTAATTTATAATAAATAGTAAGTAGTTTGTGGAAAATAATTTAATGTGTCAAAATGATTTAAAATATATAATTATCATTTTAAAAATAAAGGGACCAATTTCACGCATATGAAATTTAATTATACATTAAAATGGCTAATATTGCAATTATATGCAATTTAGTTTGAAAAATACCAAATGCAATTATAAAAAATATATATGAATATATCAAACATATTTTGGCATAAGTATAGATATTAACTGAATAACTCATCATAACAATAATTTGAGAAATAATTATTGGGGATTTTATGAATAAAAGGAAAGAAAATAAATCAATTTAAATCCTTAAAATTATGGAAAAATTATAAAAACCTTGTGCATGCTTATATATTCATATATATACTATTTTGAAGGTACTTATTCATATTTATAATATATAGGAAAAAATTAGGTATCAACAGTTGCCTCTCTTTACCTAGGAAGGATGAAAGTGTTTTCAGGTAAAGAAATAATGGCCAATTTTGACCGGATGGGATGTTTCAAAAGACGGAGGCCAAACTCCGGTTTTCGAGTTGCCTACATATCCCTGGTTTTATGCGAATTAGGCCACGTGTAGTTCTGGATTCACCTGCGGAGTAGGCCGATAAAATTATGGCAAGAACGGACACGAGATGCAGAAGCGGCTATGGTGAATGGTCAAGGATCGGGACGATTGGAGGGAACTGGAGTGAGATTGCTCCTGCTAGGATAGTGGTTGCTTACTGGTTACCTGCAAATAAAAGATGCTACAAAGGTATTTGCAAAAATTTAAACATGATACAAATTCCCTTTGGACCATGAAAGTTTTCTTCAGACGGTTAAAGATGACGTCCTTGGACCATGATGTCCCGAGCAATGAATTGTTTAGTGAGGGGATTTGCAGACCATGAAATGGTGTTCTTGGGCCATTAAAATGGTGCCTCCATACCATGACGCCTTTGAATAATGATATGCAGGTTCGAGAGATCGATCCTCAGACCATGGCATGGTGTCTTCCGGCTATGAGGATGGTGACTTTGACTATGACACCTTTGGAAAGATTGGTGATATTTCAGCCCATAATATGCAATAATATGATGTAACAAGATAGGGCTTAGTATTGTGAAATGGAGGGCAGAGCTTATCCTGATTGAAAAGTAAATAGATAGTAGTAGAGATAGAGCAATATCTATGCAAACAAAAGACAGTGCTTAGTCTCGTGCATGTGGGGAGGCAAGGATTAGCCTTATACAAATAGGGAGGCAAGGATTAGCCTCATGCAAATATGGAGTCCAGGACTAGACTCGTGCAAATATGGAGGCAAGGATTAGCCTCACGCAAATATGGAGTCAGGGCTTAGACTCATGCAAGTATGGAGTCAAGGATTAGACTTATGCAAATGTGGAGTCAAAGATTAGACTCACGCAAAAGGGAGGAAGGGGTTAGCCTTATGTAAATATAGATTCATGGATTAGACTCATGCAATTATGGAGGCAAAGATTAGTCTTATGCAAATATGGAGTCAGAGATTAGGCTCATGCAAAAGGGAGGCAGGTGTTAGCCTTATGCAAATATGGAGTTCGGGATTAGAATCATGCAACTATGGAGGCAAAGATTAACCTCATACAAATATGGAGTCAGAGATTAGACCGATGCAAAAGGGAGGCAGGGATTAGACTTATGCAAATATGGAGTCCGGGATTAGACTCATGGAACTATGGAGGCAAAGATTAGCCTCATGAAAATATGGAGTCAGAGATTACTCATGTAGAGAGAAGGTAGTGCTTAGCCTTATGCAAATATGAAGTCCGGGATTAGATTAATGCAAGATTGGAGACAGAGCTTAGTCTCATGCAAAGAGAAGGCCGTGCTTAGCCTTATGAAAATATGGAGGTAGAGCTTAACCTCATGCAAGATTCGGGACATGGCTTAGTCCATGCAATTGGAAGGTTGTGCTTAGCCTTACGCAAATATGGAGGTAGATCTTAACCTCATGCAAAGAGAAGGCAGTGCTTAGCCTTATGCAGATATGGAGTTAGGGATTAGACCCATGCAAGTATAGAGTCAAGGATTATACTCATGCAAAGAGCGAAGAGCAGATAAAGGTAGGGTATGTCTTAGCTGGAGATCTGATGGCCGGATGGATGGTGAATTTGTTTTGTGTATACAGGTTTTGCGAATGCTACCGTTACGTCAAATGTGCCTGCGTTCAAAGAAAAATTGTAATTTTTATGAGGAGAGGTTGGTTCTTGCTTCGTCTGCTAGCCTCGCTCTGCTCCACTTCGGAAGCCCCCTTCGAGTTCCCCTAGGTAGCACCTGACCATTATGGAAAAAATAGAATTTTTGAAAAATATGTATTCACTGATAAAATATAATCGTTTTGGAAGTGTATTGGTATATCAAGCAATTTTGTTTTGATGAACTAGCAAGTGTGACATATTTCAAAGGCATTGCAGCTCTCTTATGTTGGAATTTTGAGGGTCCTCCTCAAAATTCTGCCCCAGTTTGGTAAATAATTTTTAACTGTTTATGGATGGCAAACCATGCTGAATCTTCTTTGGAATTTTGGATTCTCAAAATTCTGCCCCAGTTCTTGATTGATTACTGACTTCCTGGCATGTGATGGTGTTGTCTGCCCAAGTTTCTGATTTTGGAGGAAATGAAAATTTATTATGATATGACCGAACCCATTAGGCTGACTACGTATCCCCTATTAAACGGGAATCAGGTCAAGCGTAGTTCAATTATATCAGAAGAGGAATGTGAAATAATTTAGGCATAGTATCTCTTGACTACATCTGAATTGATTGGTTTGGGCCAATTTCTCCATCCATTTCTGCAAGTATGAGTGCTCCTAGTGTCAGGACCCTGTGAACCATGTATGGATCTTGCCAGTTAGGAGAGAATTTCCCTTTGGCTTTATCTTGATGCTGGAAGATTTTCTTCAGTACCAACTACCCTGGCACGAACTGTCTTGGTTTGACTCTATTGTTGAAAGCTCTGGATATCTGTTCTCGTAAAGTTGGCTGTGACATACTACGTTCATCCTCTTTCCATCGATAAGGGCCAATGGTTCATAACGGCTCATTATCCATTCTGCATTGCTGAGTTCAGCTTCCTATACGACTCTTAAGAAGGAATATCTACATCGGCTGGGATGACAGCCTCGGTACCATAAACCAACATGTAGGGGGTCACCCCGATTAACGTGCGAACTATGGTGCGGTACCTAACAGAGCAAAGGGTAACTTTTCAAGCCATTGTTTGTGATTCCTTAACATTTTCCTTAGTATCTTCTTAGTGTTTTTGTTTGCGACTTCTACGGCTCTATTCATCTGAGGTTTTTAGGCGGTGGAATTCTTATGCTTGATTTTGAAAGTTCCACATATAGCATTCATCAGATCACTATTGAGGTTGGCGGCATTGTTAGTAATAATGGACTCAAGAACTCTGAATCGGCAAACAAATCTGATCTTTGACAAAATCTGCGATGACTTTCTTGGTTACAGCTTTGTAAAATACAGCTTCTACCCATTTTGTGTTGTAATCAATGGCTACAGAATAAACTAGTGTCCGTTCGAAGCAGTAGGCTCAATTGGACTGATAACATCCATTTCCCAGGCGGTGAATGGCCTAGGTGAGCTTGTTGCATTGAGCTCATTTGGCGACACTTTTATTATGTCGGAATGCACTTGACATTGAAAGCATTTGTGGACATACTGAATACAATCCGTCTCTATGGTCATCCAGAAGTAACCGGTCCTAAGTATCTTCTTGGCCAAGATAAAACCATTCATATACGGACCACATGTTGCAGCATACACATCCTCAAGTAGCTTAGAAGCTTACTTCGTGTTCATACACCTTAGTAAACCCAAATCCAGAGTTCGTATGTATAAGTTTCCTTCGCTATGGAAGAAGTGATTTGGCAATCTCCGGAGTGTGTGTTTTTGAATGTGATTTGCATGCTCCGGGTATTCTCCTTTTGATAAGTATTCTTCGATGTCATGGAACAAGGCTTTCCATTTGCTTCTTCCTTGACATGAGCACAATATGTCGGCTGATTATGGATCCTCATCGAGATGGGATCGATATAGTTATTATCTTGATGTTGTATTATGCATGACAAAGTGGCTAATGCGTCGGCAAACTCATTTTGAATTCTGGGCACATGTTGGAATTCTATCTTTGTGAACCTCTTTCCCAATTCCTGCACATAGTGCAAATATGGCAATATCTTAGAATTCTTGGTGGCCCACTCTCCTTGTACCTGGTGCACAAGCAAATCTTAGCCACCAATCACCAGTAACTCCTGAATGTTCATGTCGACTGCCATGTTTATCCCTAGTATGCAGGCTTTATATTCGGCCATATTGTTGGTGTTGAGAAATCTGTGTTTACAAAATAAGGGATAACGCTAACCCGACTCTGACACCAAAACTGCCGTAAAGCCTACTTCTTTGAAATTTGCGGCTCCATCAAAGAACATCCTCCAACCATCATATGCTTCACTAATGTCTTCTCCTACGAATGATACTTCTTCATCAGGAAAATATATTTTCAAGGGTTTGTATTCTCCTCCCAACGGATTTTCAGTGAGGTGATCGGCCAATGCTTATCCCTTGACTTCCTTTTGAGTTACATAGATGATGTCGAACTCACTCAGTAGTGTTTGCCATTTAGCCAACTTCCCAGTAGGCATGGGCTTCTGAAATATGTACTTCAGGGGATCCATCCTGGATATGAGGTATGTTGTGTAGGCATAGAAATAATGCCTCAATTTCTGGGCTGTCCAGGTCAAAGCACAACAAGTGCATTCAAGCAGAGAATATCGTGTTTTTATAAGGTGTGAATTTCTTACTCAGGTAATATATTTATTTCTCCTTTCTTCCCGTCTCATCATGTTTTTCCTAAAACACATCCGAAGGCTCCATCTCACACGGATAGATAAAGTAGCAAAGGTCGTCCTGGTTCTGGTGGGACCAAAACTAGCGATGTGGACATGTATTCCTTGATCTTGTCAAAAGCTTTCTAACAATCATTGGTCCAACTTGTTTCGGCATCCTTCCTCAGCATCTTGAAGATGGGTTCATATATTACTGTGGACTGCGCTATGAATTTCCTGATGTAGTTGAGCCATCCAAGGAAGCTCATCACGTGTTTAGGTGGTGGTAACTCCTGAATAGCTTTGACTTTAGTCGGATCTATCTCGATCCCTCGGCTACTGATAATGAATCCCAATAACTTTCCTATGAGAAGCCCGAATGCACACTTCGCGAGGTTCAACTTCAAGTTGTACCTCCTGAGTCTGTCAAAGAATTTCCTCAAGTCTGCTATGTGATCTACGGCCCCCTTGGATTTGATAATGACGTTGTCCACATATACCTCTATTTCTTTATGTATCATATCACGGAAAATGGTTATCATGGCTCTCATGTAAGTGGCCCCAGCATTCTTTAGACCGAATGGCATCATCTTGTAATAATATACACCTCAAGGTGTAATAAAAGCTGTCTTCTCGGCATCTTCTTCATCCATCCAGATTTGGTGATAACCTACGAAGAAATCTACAAAGGATTAGAGTTCATGCTTGGCACATTTATCGATTAGGATGTGTATATTTGGTAGTGGAAAATCGTTCTTGGGATTTTCTCTGTTTAAATCCTGATAATCAACACATACCCTGACCTTCCCGTCTTTCTTCGGAATTGGAATAATGTTAGCTAACCATGTTGGGTACTCAACCACCATGAGAACCTTGGCTTTGATCTGCTTGGTAACTTCCTCCTTGATTTTCAAACTCATGTTTGGTTTGAATTTTTTGAGTTTCTGCTTGATTGGCGGACACATGGGATTGTTAGGAAACTTGTGAGCCATTATAGATGTGCTCAAACCAGTCATATTGTCGTACGACCATGCAAAGATATCCTCATATTCCTTTAGAAAATGGATGTATTCTTCCTTCTATGTTGGCGACAAGTGAATGCTGATGCGGGTCTCTTTGACGGTCTCGGCGTCTCCCAAATTTACTTCTTCCATTTCATCCAAGTTGGACTTAGGCTTGTTCACCAAATTTTCAACTTCTCTGATAATTTCCTCGGGTATCTCATCTTCTTTCTCTGAGTCACTATTCTCATGTTGCGTTACCTCATTACATGTCACAATTACTGATTCATCGGGGAAAGTAATAATAACACTATAGAAGGGAAAAGCATAAAAATAGTACTCCCTCTGTTCCAGTTTATGTGAACCTATTTCCATTTTGGTCCGTTCCAAAAAGAATGAACCCTTTCTAAATTTGATAACAATTTCGCTTAAAGTTACAACTCCACCCTTGATGAGAAGCTTTTATAACCACACAAATACTTTGGGCCCCATCTGAACTTGTTTAGGACCACAAATTCCAAAAGTCTTCATTTTTTTCTTAAACTCCGTGCCTAGTCAAACAGGTTCACCTAAATTGGAACGGAGGGAGTAATGAATAATGATAAGGGACAAATGCATTTGATTAAAATTGAGAAAAATTTTCAAACAAAGCTTGACTCGGTTGATCGAGCATTTATTTTGAAACAAAGAAATCCTAAAACAAAATTGCTGGAAATTTAAAATGGCTAGAACGGTTATAAATTCTGCCAAGCCACCCAGGGACACGGCGGGCTCGGGATGGTCTGTCGGTCCAGTTTCTGAAAATAGCTCCCTTTTCCGCAGTCTGAATGGTGAGGCCTTCTTCCTCCACCTCATCCTCAATTATGGCACAACAATCCATATCCTTGTCTTCCAAGAACAGATCATTCAACCCATCTAGTGCTTCTTCTTTTGCAGTTCCCCATATCGTGTCAGCCTGATGGAAAGCTTAATCTAGATGTGGTACCGATTTCTCAAGGGGGTAATATGGTCCACGCCATGGAGGTGACCAATCATTGTACTCTTGCCATGTATACTAGTATTGGAGCCCAAAGGTGGTACCACAATTTTTTAGCCATATCGGCTTGGTGATACCCTAAAGGTTCTTTCCCAACCCCTTGCCGGGTTCATATCCGGACCATGCTAATATGCTTTCTATTGTGTTACTCCACCTCTTATCCTTCTCGACGACATTGACCCGTTCAATGTAATGATAGGTTTCCCCTTCTAGCCTTCTTCTATGTCCAATGGACGGAATGGTTTGAGTAGTGTAGATGGGATTACTCCCATCTCTATGAATGATTACCTCCTGATGGTTCCATTCGAACTTCACGGCTTGATATAGTGTGGAAGGCACGGCCCCAGCGGCATGAATCCATGGTCTGCCTAATGAAAGATTATATGAGGTCGGTATGTCAAGCCCTTGGAATTCAATGTCGAACCAAGTTGGTCCCATCTGCAAGCAAAGGTTGATTTCCCCGATCATGGCCCTCTAGGACCCATCAAAAGCCTTCACATTTATGCTTCTAGTCTGTATTTCATGGAAACCTTTGTCCAACCTTTTCAGGGTGTCCAACGGACAAATATTTAGATTTGAACCTCCATTAACAAGGACCCTGGCAATGAACTTGTCTTCAAATTGTACCGTAATATGCAATGCTTGATTGTGATTCAAACCTTCGAGCGGTAGCTCATCTTCATGGAAGATAATCTTATGGCTCTCCAGCACTTGACCGACCATGTTAGCCATTTCTCTGTCAGTGGTATTATTGGGTACATAAGCCTCGCTCAGTACTTTCATCAAGGCATTCTTGTGTGCCTCTGAATTTTGTAGTAGTGATAGGATAGATATCTGAGCAGGGACTTTGTTCAAATGGTCAACAACAGAATACTCTTTCGCTTGTACTTTCCTCTATAGGTTATCTGGACCGGTCTCAATGATAGGCTGCCTAGCAGTGGCATCCTTACTTGAACCTCCCAGGTGTTCAGGTGTGTAGACTCTTCCAGTTCTAGTCATTCCTTGTGCGGCATCAGATTCCTCTATCTTAGTCTTCCCTTTTTCCTAAGCCTCGACAACATAATCCCAAGGTAATGCTTTTGAGTTGAATGGGGGTGTGGTTGACACCGTCACAATAAAAGGTGTGACCACTTCTACTTCAAATGGAGCGAAGGTGGCTATGGGCGGAGCTACTTCTACCTCGAATGGAACTAATGCAGTTACCTCAACATCAATAGGTGGCTGAGTCTGAACTACAATAGGAGTAAGAGTGACTATAACCTTACGGTCATCGCCTTCTTGGATAAGCCCGATTGACCCCTCAGGGTCCCATTCCTCATTTGTTTTTATAACATTTACACTGTCACCTCTATGATCAGGGAGGGGATTGTTGCGGACATTAGGTGCATCTTCTTTCGCTTGTATGACCTTGTTGTCAATGAGTTTCTGGATCTTATCCTTCAATGTTCAGCACTCAGCAGTGGTGTTCCCTTTCATACCGGAGTGGTATGTACAGGTTTTGTTCGAATTGACCCATTGGGATGGATTTTCTAGTGCCACAGCGGGAACAAGAGTGACATAACCTGCAGCCTTTAATTTTGGCGAGTTGGTGGTGATTGGAAGTGGGATTGTTGGGAATTATAGGTGTGATGGACAGTGGCTGGTTGGGAATATCTGGGATGAAGGTTAATATGTAGGTGGTGATGTTTGGTATGTGGGTAGAGGTGTTTGATATATGGGTGGAGGTGTTTGATATATGGGTGGAGGTGTTTCATATGTGGGTGGAGGTGTTTTATAGGTGAGTGGGGGTGTTTGGTATACAAATAGAGATTTTGGGCCCTGATCCACCATTACTGTTCCAACCCCTTTCTTCTTTGATATGCCACCTCATTGGAGTGCCTTATTCGTGGCTTGCAGTGCCTCGAAATTCATTACCATCCCGCACTTGATTCCTTCTTCGATCCTTTCCCCGAGCTTGACGATATCAGAGAATTTGTGATTTTCGATGACTATCAGTCTCTCATAATATTGTGGATCTTGTGCCCTAACAAAGAATTTATTCATCTATTCTTCATCCAAAGTGGGCCTAACCTTTGCTGCTTCTGACCTCCAACAAGTAGTATACTCGAGGAAAGTTTTAGAGGGTTTCTTCTTGAGATTCTGAATGTAAAAGATATCGGGTGCGTTCTCTCTATTGAACCTGAACTGATCCATAAAATCCGACGCCATGCTTACTCTATTGGACCAATTCTTGGAACTCTGGCTGATATACCAAGACAAAGCATCCCCAGTAAAGCTCCTCATAAAGAGCTTCATTTGAATATTTTCATCTTTTCCAATACCGACAAGATTGCCACAATAGGTCTTTAGGTGAACCCTGGGATCACCTGTACCATCAAACATTTTGAACATAGGGGGTTTGTACCCCTTTGGCAATTCCACATTGATCTGTATACATAGATCTTCATAGTTCAAACCTTAAATTCCTCTATCACCTTCAACACCTTGAACTCGGCTTGTTAACTTCTTGCGCTCTTCGGCCATATTCTTAATGAGCATGTCCTTTTCGGAGGGTTCTGGTGCATGGGATATTGGTTGGGTAGAATGTGGTATAGTTTCCACGTATATGGGTTGCTCTGGTGGGTGCCAGGGACTTAGGTATAGTGATGGTCATTGGTGGAGTTTTATGGATCGGGAATGAGTGGCGATGTATTTTGGGGAGTGTGGTAAGTAGTGGTTGGAATTGGTTGATGATGATATTGTGGTGGAGTTGGTATTGGCAATGGATTGATATTTTAGGGTGGAGTTGCGTATTGATTTGGTGCGGTAGGATTTTGTGGCTGTTGGTTTTAAGGAGGTGTTGGGTTCTTTGCGTTATGTTGGTGGATATTAGGGACAATGAGGGTGAGTGACAAGTTTTCCAAATTGTGGACCTGCTCATGTTCTCCTTGCAGTTCTAGTATCTTTTGCCAGTCTCAAAACCAGGTCATTCAGGGCTGGAGTACTGCAGTCGTCGGAAGTCTCTGCGTTCTCAACATTTTCCTTTCGGATTCCACTTAAATTGTCCATCTTTGCTTTCCCTCTACTTTTTGTGTTGCTTGGAGGAGGAGGAGGTGGAGGGCCTCTAGATCTAGTATGATATGCTGATGAGGCTAGTATGAGTGAACCAACCTAAGGGGATGGAAATAATAATAATAAAAATAAGCAAAACAAAAAGGTAACAAGTTAGTGAAGATTCTGAAATCTTTGCAGTATTTAAACACATATTGCGAAATATAGACTCGTATCCTAATTTGGGAGCCTCATTGTGCCTAAGGTAGGCCTAGCGACAAATAAATTTGGAGAACTTCAAATGCCTATAAATGCTTCATTTCATAATATATAAGTAGACGATTCCAAAAAGGACACTAACATAATAATAAAACAAGTCGCTACTGGCACTTGGCCTTATTACACTTTAAGAAAAGCAAGTAAATTTAATCTATTTGGTCCCAGAAGGACCTTCCCTAGATTCAAACTTCCGGACTTCATCAAACAGATCTCCCAGCTTACGCAATCCCAGCAATAAGTAGGCTCGGGCTAGATGTCCTCCCTCAGCTACCCCAGCATTCTTGCAGTTTTAATCCTCTTTATGACTTTGCCCTCCAGCTCCACTATTCCTCGCTCCAGATATTCTAGTTTCCTGTTTGAAGTGACTGCCATCTCTTTCCATTCTCAATCAACCTCACGTTCCTCTTATGTATTTCCTAATGCTCATTCTCAGAGTCGTGGACCCTCTTGCGCAGCCTGTTATATTTGACTTGGGCTTTAGCTTCCTCGTCTATGATTATGTTCCCTCGACCAGTCCCCGGTGTTACCGTTCCTTTTAGATTATCCTTCAACCATGCCAGGTAGAGAGGCTTACACCTCACGTGATATCCGTCTGGCTTAACAGTGTTTTTCTACACAATGATTTTGCAGTGCCACATGTGCTGAGCTTGGCACTTGTAAGGTACGTCATCGTCTTAGAAATCCGCCCTGAAATGATTCATCTTGACGACCCTTGGTACAACCTGTTTTCTACTTGCTTGCCTCATAACTCGCATAGGGACATATGGATATATCCCTCTCAACCCGATCAACACCAAGTGCAGAGCATCCCTGGACCTGATAATAAACTCGTCTGTTGGGAACCATTCAACCATCCACTGCACCTGTCCCTCGGTCAGATTGTCGAAGTACTCTATCCATTCGCTGGCACTTTCTGGCTAAGCAAATCTGTCCGGAATATAGGTCATCTACTTAGGGTGATGGAAGGCAATGTGGTCATTCCAAGCCCTTCATGGAAATTCTTGACGATAGCGACCCTTTTGGAGATATTCCAACAACCATAACTGCAGCAGTAAATTACAACACTCGAAATGCTTGACCCCTCGTTGACAACGCACCAGGGCCCTGTAGATGTCAGCTATGATCGCCCATGGTATATGTCTGTCCATTCATCCCTTCCATAAGAGTTTTGTTGATCATGGCCAACCTAGTGTGGATTCTTCCTTTTTTTTATTGGGAACACTATCAGCCCTAGAAAGCACACAATAAACATGAACACTCTACGGTAGATGTGACCTAGTGAAGTGAGGGCGATCTCGTCATGGTAAGTGAGAAAGACTTGCTATGGCTATACCTCTCGTATAGATATTCGAAAGGTATGTAGGAGTCCTTCAAGCACACTAGGTCGACATTATTTTTTAAACCCATCATCTTCAAAAATCCCCTGCCCGTACGGTTTTCTGGCACCAAAAGCCCAGGACTGTCCCAAGTCAACCCTTCAAGTCCTCCTATTTACTTTAGAAGATGTGTCATTTCTATGTCACTAAAATGGAACACAGCTCTTTCACTATCCTAGAATAAGCTGGCAGCCTCGATCAATTTGTTGTTTGGTTCAATATCTACCAGAGAAGGCAAGTTACCTAGGTATTTTTCACATGCTTCTTGTCACTTGAGGAAAGGTCCCCCACCAATCTAGCAACAATGGAGGGATGTTGTTAACCATACCGAATTTGGAGACCTCGTGCCTCACTTTTTCCAAAACAAAAGGGTTAGACCTTACCCCCCCCCCCCCC
>MU753068.1:21753-44927 GCA_026770625.1 Nicotiana glauca | reverse complement strand
CCCCATCGGACTCGATCATTTGTACATTTATGATCTGTATATCGATATCTAGTTCTCCAAATTAATGCATAAAATGTAGTTGTGTCCGTTGGGATTATGGAAAACCCGATGGACTTTGGATAAGGCTTGTCTTAAAGGATCATTATGTGGAAAACATAACTGATCCGACTACATTTGACCATGATTCATACACAATTTAAACAGAGTAAGGTTTCTATAGGGTTTTAGACTGGTACCCTTAAGCAGACAGCTTGAGGGGGAACGCACGAAATCGTCGACTACATCACTGATCGACTGGTTTTACCGCAAATAAGTCTTTCCGAATTTAAGGGTAGTAAACAGGAAGAGCACAACCACTCATTAAACTGTTGCTATAGGATTTGAGATGCACGAGTGAAATATGATACGGAGCATGATTTGTGTAGAAATTAACAATATGTAGTCAAGTATTTTCATGTAGGAAAGAATAAATATAAAATTTAAATAATTGAAAGAAAGTTACTAGAAAAAGAAAACAAAGAGACAAGTCAGTTTTAGGGAAATAAAGAAATCATAAATGCTTGAGAAATAGGCAGTTAAATTCAAATAAGGGAGCAGGGTACAATATAGAGCAGGGTACAGGATAAGCATGCTTGGACTAATTTGTAAAAGACAAGTTCATTATGGTAAGGGCATAAAAATATCCCCAGTAGAGTCGCCATGCTGTCACGCCCCCTTTTTCCTCCCTTTTGATAGGGAGAGGTCCGGGTTTTGACGTTTACGGGGTGTGATGACTAATTTCCTTTTAGGAATTGGGTATTTTAAGAGTCACCACCTAACGAATTATGGTGTGTTAGGGCACCTAGAGCGATTAACTCTTGGTTGGTTTGCATTACCAAAGATTAGGGTAATGGCTCGAAGTAACCTCGAGGGGAAGGTGTTAGTCACCCATCTTGGTCCATAACTGTGAGTGCCGACCGAACTTATATTTTCAAATTAGTCCATATAAACAGTTAAATCAAATAAGTTGCAAGTAAAGCACGTTAGAATAACTCAAGTAGTAAGAAAAAGGTTTGAACAAGTTGCAAAACAAAGGTTTAAATTAAAGAGAGGATTTGGTAAAGATGGGTCCTAGGTTGGTTATCCTATAGGATCACCCCATGCAATGTCCAGTACACACTCCTCAATGAGGGGCTACACGTGAAATTAACGCATAGTCATCATATCCCATGTCTACCCTTTCCATCCACTTATTGGTCATGCAAAGCGAGTGTTTGGTCAACGATTCATATTGCGTGCTGCTACTCGTCCCTTCTTAATGGTCCTGGAGGGAGTTAGGACCTTTACCTATAGGTGATTCTAGACGTACCCCTAAGGTTTTAAAAGGAAAAAATTCGAAGGCATCAGTCAAAAGCATTTAGGACTTTCACACATAATGGGAGCAATTAAGAGGCCCAGAGTTTCCTCCTCAAACAAACACATGTGCAACACGTCTCAAACATAGTTAAGGTCTCTTATTAGACAAGGTCCTAAAGCAGGATATCTAAGTGAATATGCAGAAACAGACAAACCCTTTTTTAGACTCAGAAGTTACACCCTAGTAGTTGCCTGGGGCCTCTTTTAAAAGCCTGTTAGGAGCAGAAAACGTTAAACAATAGAGACAGTTTCAGAGAATGTAGTTTTGCAAACGCCCTAAAGTCTTGCCTATACACAGAATACAGATGTCTATATTAATACAAAAATAAAGCAGGTTTTGAAATGGATTCCTTTAATACCTATAGGCATGATATCTAATGAGATGGAGACAGTTTGAAAGAACTTGTTTCAGAAATGCTTGATACTTAATAAAACCAATTCATAGATGAACTAGGCATAATCGAGTCGATTTATTTAGACTCAATTAGATTAACTGACAGAATTGTAAGTAGGGATCCCTATAGGCATGATGTCTAAGCATATACATAACACTTGTTATAGCTTAATCGTGATTAGGTCTTATAGGCATGTCATCTATTATTAAACTGATTTTAAGACATGATTGTTTGGAACCTATAAGCATGGTTTCTAAATGTGAAAGAATGTAAAACCTTATTGACATGATTTCTACTTGATGAGCAAACAAACTTATAAGTGAAGTCCTATGGACATGATTTCTATTAGGCAAAGCAATCAGATGAAAGAGTGAAGTCCTATGAGCATGCTTTTTATTTAGGCAAAAAAAATCAGGTTAAAGAGTGAAATCCTAGGAGCAGGATTACCCGTATTACCCCATAAAGTATGCATCTACCCACCCTTTTCACTAATACCCCAATTTCTATTTACAAATTATAGCCAATGAATGAATTACATAAGCAAAATAGAAAATCAAGAAGCTATTCTATAGGAGCCTTCAATTAGGCCCAGGTTTCCCAAAGCTTCCAATGACCTCATATGCCTCAATTCCATAGACAAATCAAAGTCTAGGTTGATCAAAGTTCCCTAAGGATCTCAATGATCCCAGGCAGTGCTTACCCCGAGACTTAGCAACCAAGAATTGAACAAGTGCAATGTGGAACGGCCAGCCTCAGTATACCACAGTTTAGAGGGTTCTCAAAAGGATCCCAAGGCAATACACATACTAGAGGGGCAGAGCATATTGACTAAAAGTAGAGTGAAAAGTGATGGACACAAGTTGAAAAGGTTTTAGTAAGAAACTATATTTAACAAAAAGCCTTTTTTAAAGTAATTCAGTAAAGTAACAGAGATTGTTAAAAAGAGATTAGAGTATTTCACAAAGCCCAAACACCTTAGGATATGTTCATACACAGCTAGTTCACAGAACCAAGTAAATTCAGTTTTCACACAGGGGTCAAGGGGTTTGGGACACATAGAACATTTAGCTGCAAACACATAACCCAGCAAAGGTCTAGGACTGGTTTAGACATGCTCAGAAACAGCTGATACTGGCATAGTCCCAAAACCAGACATGAGGAACACAACCACATAGAGGGGTGATAGGGATTTGCGGATTCATGGGATATAAGATGGTAAGCACACAACAAGTAAGAGATAGTTGGTAAGACATGCTCAGAAACACACATAACGGGGGAATATACTGATCTAAAGGAAGGGGAAGGCATAATAACATACTGATAATGCAACTCTTAACTACAAGTTTCACAATATAACCACAATTAGAAGCAAACCAGAAACAAGAGGAACTGAAATAATAAGAGAACCATGTTGTTGTTGGAACTTGGAATCAAAACTAGGACATACCAGTGAAGAAGAGAGTAAGAAGAATGAAAGACCAAGAGAGCCCAAATGGTTAGCCTTGGCTTGCAACCGGCTAACTTAGAATAGTAGCAAAAAGAACAAGAGAGAGAGAGAGCAGATATTTTTTAGTATGAGAGATAGTTTTTTGAACCCAAGTGTTTGTGTGTTGTGATAATGAAAGACTAGAGTATTTATAGATTGAAAACATGTAGTAAATAAGGTAATAACCATAGTAGCATGGTCACTAAGGAACTCATAATCAGTCAGTCAGAAAACCAAGGTAAGTACTCTCTTAAGTTAAGGGAATTAATTCAAACGGTAAGAACCAGTAGCATATAAGGTAACAAAAACCAATACATGACTAATAAGGAAAGAATCAAAGTTCAGTAAGTATAGGGTAGTCAATTAGGACTAAGTTCAGAAAACTCCAATTAAGGAAATAATTCAGTGAGAATAAAGTACCATAACAAATAAGGTAGGAGGATCGGTCACTTTAAACAGACGAGGTAGAATTTTAGGGTTTTAAAAGAAAATCTTTCAATCAAACCATCAAATAAAGAAATCAGAATTAATCAAGAGAGAGTTATGATTCTGTACTTCAACATATAAATAGAGAAGAACAAACAGATGTTACAAACATGCATGGTCGGCAATATCGATAGAAAGAGGCAAGTCTTGAACAATCAAGATGAATATAATTACATAGAGGTGATATAAGTAGACTAAGGACTTAGTAAAACCATTTGAAGCATGGTAGCCAAAGGAATTTAACAAGAACCGAGTAGTCATGCTAACACACATAACCAAAATAAAGAAGATCTAAAAATTAGGCTTTTAACATAGGCAAGTTAAAAAAGCAGTAAGAACATATAATCAGTTAAGATATGCAAGGATAGAAGTGTCAAACATAAAGAATCGGTTTAAACAAAGTGTATAAGAAGTTACGAAAACCCTAGCTTTAGAAGAAAGTAAAACAACTCGCAACCAATGATTTTTGCAAAAGAAGTTTGAGAATAGTGTAAAACATAGAAAGAAACAGACTTGAATCGTTAAAAATAGCACAGAGCTAAGAGATATAAATGAAAGTTAGGGTTTCAAAGGAAACCCAAATAGAAACGACAGAAACCGCTATAAACTTCAAAGATCGTAACAAATATGGTGTGATTTTGCCAAAATCACACCGGAGAAACCATGAACAACCAAAAAAGAAACCCTAGATACAAGTCGGCATGGCTTAGGTGCTTGAAGGCCTAAGAGTTGATGAGCAAGGCGATGGAGAAACCATTTGAGGCTTGGGGTTGAAAGGTGATCGCCGGAGAAAACCGGAGAGGGAGGCGGCGGTTGAAGAGGGATTAGGGTTAGGTTGAGAGAAAAGAGAGGACAAGAGCATTCGAAGGCGGTAGGGTATGGAAAAGTGATTAGGGTTAGGGGTCATTTAGAATTAAAAGGGAAAGAATGAATGAGGGTCGACGATCTTTTAGATCAACGGCCAGGATCTGATAGGTTTTGGGTCGGGTAGGTGTAATTAGGGCCTGGATCAGGTATTTTAATCGAAATTTGGGCTGCGGTATTGGGTTTAATTTGGTGAAAATTGAAAGCCAAATCTGGCTATAATTTAGCCAATTTTCCCTATTTTAATGAATAATAAATGATAAGTAGTTTTTGGAAAAAATTTTAATGTGCCAAAATGATTTAAAATATATAATTATCATTTTAAAAGTATAGAGACCAATTTCACACATATAAAATGTTATTATACATTAAAAGGGCTAATATTGCAATTATATGCAATTTAGCTTGACAAATACCAAATGTAATTATAAAAAATGAATAAAAATATATCAACCATATTTTCATAGGTATAGAGATTAATTGAATAAATCATCATAACAATAATTTGGAAAATAATTATTGAGGATTTTATGAAAAAAAGGGAGAAAATAAATTAATTTAAATCCTTAAAATTATGGAAAAATTATAAAAACCTTGTGCATGCTATAAACCTTGTGTGTGTGTGTGTGTGTATATATATTTTTTAATATATATTTAAAATACATAGGAAAAAATATATTGAGTATCAACAGTAACCCCCTTTGGTGCTTTGGACCTGAAAAATAAGAATGGTGAGGTGTTTAGAGTCAACAAGAACCGGGTAAAACACTATCTTAGCAAGGTTGATGATGGCCACACCATGGCCGTTTTTCATTTCAAATGATTGAAATCTGCATAGTGTTGCGATGTTAAATCAAGCGCTTCTTGGGATGCAACCCATGTGTTTATTTTTGTTTTTCTTCTTCTTCTTCATTAGATTGGCTTTGTTTTGTGCTAACTTGTTTTGAAGTGTATGCAGGAGTGGGTGTGCATTGCTGGGACTGTGCATGAAAAATTTGGCTAAGTGTTACAAAAGTGCGGACCGAACCATAATTATGCGGATCACAAAATCACTCTACGGTCACACAATTCTGGGTGTGGTCACCCAACTGGAAGACCACAAGTGCAAGCTCTCTGAAGATTGGCCTGTCAGATTTCATAGTCAATTTGCAGCCGCACACAAAATTTTTCGGTCCACACTCACTTTTGTACGGAGCACACTCAAAGTTGTGCGACGGCACACAACTTAAAACTGGGGCGACTTGGTCAACCTATAAATAGGACCTCAATACACTATTCACAACTTTACACAATCTGAGTCTTGAATCTTAAGCAAGTACAGTGCAAACTCAATTGGTTCTCAATCCTCAAGCATTTCATCTGTGTAGCTTCTTACCTGCATCCTTCATCACTGGTATGTTCATTACATCTTTAGATCTTTTAATTTCTTCTAGTTTTTGTTCTTTTGTGTTAGGGTTATTTTTAGGCCTAAAATGTTAATTGATTAGTCAGGTGTGCTTAGAATCAGTTGGGTATTATCATGTATGCTAATTAGGGATTGGCTAGGCTATTGATCATGTTTATTTGCATAACCATGTCTAATTTGTTAAAAATTGCATGAACCTTAAAGTAATGCCACGTAAAATTCAAATTGTGCGGCCGCATACACTTTTGTACAGTCCGCATGTCTTAAAGTTAGGGCAAAAGTATGGATGAACAGTGCGGACCGCATTTAAAATTTTGTGATCCGCACAAAAATGTATGCGACCACAGTGTTAAAGATCAGAGAACCCAATAGTCTGAACCTGGAGTTATGCGACCACACTAAAAATTGTGCAGTCTGCACTTTTAGATATGCGGCCACACTTTGAAATTGTGCGGTATGCACTTGGCAGTTTGTGGCCACACTCACTTTTGTACGGTGCGCACTGCTTCTTATGGGTTTGTTTTCCTGTAACTGTCATACATACATTTGTGTACACTATGACCTCCAACTCTAACTGATTCCTATAAGTATGTGTTGCAGACAATGGTTAGATCACGTGGAAGAGGTGATACATCAAAAGGGAGAGTTGAACCCTCCCGAGGCTGAGGCCGAGGCAAAAGTACCTACCACTAGCCATTCAAAGAGCAATAAACAAGAAGGCTATGGCCAGCAGAGTCCCATAATCTTCAGACGCCGGTGAATATGCCCCATCTAGGGAAGCTTTAGAGGGCAACTATGTGCAAGCACAATTGGAAGCCCAATCACATCAGGTTCAAGGGAGATACCAACTCCTCGATGAATCCTCCACTCAGCAAGGTCTTCTGATGGTTCAGATGCTGGTAGCTTGGGTTCATATCCCTCCTCTACACATACTCCTTTTGCACCAATTGAGTTAGATGATGATGATGATAATGTCTCGGATGATGGTAGAGGAGGTAACACTATAGTGGGAGGTCCAGAGAGGTCAAAGAGGAATGAAATATGGGAAGATCGGTTTGTGAGTTTGACTACCTTCAGAAGATTCAGAGAGTGGTGGCCCAGAGATATCTCACACTTGAACGTTAGTTCTTAATGAAGGATTTGGATATTCACAATCCAAATGTCCTTGGACAGTTCTGGTAGCAAAAAGGGTGGAAATGGTTCACCCTTAATGTCATCAATGCAAATTAGCACTTGGTTAAAGAATTTTATCCAATTCAGCTCACATAAAGAAGGGGACAAGATAACAAAGGTGATAAATCTTAAAGTCTGATTCATCTCGTGCTCTTTAACACTTATGTTGGTTTTGAAAAAGTAGAGGAGTCCAGTATTTGGAAAAGCTTTCTATAGGTAATGCAGCTCGCCCGTGGCTAGCTGAGATTTTGGCTACTCGAGGACCACCACCACTGTGGATCACTGTAGGGTCTCCAATAGTCCGGGCCACCCTAAATTTTGAAGCTAAAGGGTGGCAGACCTTTGTGTGCAGCTATATTGACCCATGTCTGAATGAGAACAACCTCCGACTTCCCCAAGCTATTTTGTGTCTTCTATTATGGCTGGGTACCCGATCGATGTGGGTGCCATAATGTCAACCAAAATCGCATTAGTTGTCCAAAAAGGTGAAAGATTCTACCTTTACCCAAACATCCTTACAAAGTATTTCAATGATCAAAAGGTGGAGCTGAAGCAATATGATACAAAAGTAAAGGCCAAGAAGCCCTTCTCATGGTACCACCTACAGGGTGCTGACAACCCAAAGTTCAAGGGTAAGGCAACTACCTTCATTAGCCAGTCTGAGGAGCCAATGGTAGTAGTTACTGATTCAGTTGCTGAGCCTTTCATAGCTGCCATGCCTTCTACAGTAGATGGTCCTTCCACCGAGACAGCTAACATGCCACTGCCTCCACCTGCTAGACCATCTATATCAGTGCAAGTGCCTACCTCTTCCACATATCCACTGACTGCGCTTCAAGTCTCCCAGACGTTGGCGAGTCTTAACAACTAGATGCAGGCAGCTACTTCAAAGTTGTATAACATATCCAGTAATGTTGTAGCACAGTCCTCTATCCCAGCAGGACCTCAAGTACCTCTGTTAGTAGAGAAAACATTGTTAAAGATCGTGGAAAATCAAAACACCATTATGGAGACTCTGGTGGCGCATGGGGAAGTCATTGAGGAGTTGGGAAAGTAGGTGAGAAGATGCGAAAATCTCAGGCTTTGAAGAAGTCATTGGATATGTTGAGAAAAGAAGCTGCCAAGATAGCATCCCTAGGAGATCTACCACTTAACCTTCTTATGGAGACAACACCAGCAGTTCTTGAGGCACCACAGACAGTAGTTGGCTAGTCTGAGGAGCCAGACCTTGCTGCCCACGCCGCTGAGGAGATACTCCAGACGATCTTCAAACATGTTGTCCCTCAGCCAGGTGATGATGAGATACTGTTGGAGGAGACCAAGGGTGCTGAGGATGCCATGCACACTGCGACCAAATAGGGAGTTCTCTTAACTCTCTACCATTCCTTATTCTTATTTTTGCTAAGCATTAGGGACAATATTTACTTTTATTCAGGAGGGTGGTCTATGTTGGATGATTCAGTATTACATTGACATTTGGCCGGTAATAACCCTAATACTCTTTTTCTTCTTTCTTTATTTTTTCTTTGGTTATGTATATATTCCTCCCTTTTCCCTTGATGTATATATTCATTTTCCCTCATTTGTATATTTATTTTCCTTACTTTCCGTAGTTTATTTCATAGCTTCTTTAGTTTGGTTTTCTTAGTAGTATAACTTCTTATTTACTTTCGTAGCTTCTTTTTGATTTGGTAGTTTCTTGTTATGTTTAAGTGAGAAATAATCCTTTGGTTTTCTTAATGCCACAGTACTTTCCAAAGGTGGGTTTTGTGTTAACCGGGTGGCTCTTCCCATTGATGGATGACGTGATAACCTTCTTAAAGGATTGAGTCCATTTTTTCTTTTATGTTTAGGTAAAAAAAACAGTAGTAATAAATCAAAAGGCCTCAAGCATGCTTCACTTGGTACCAACACATTTACCTACGGCCTTCTGGTTAAAAATAAGTTGTTGGCAAAAAATAACTCTAGTTGTGACCTTTTGACTCTTGTGCTGACTTAAGTAGTCATCGAGTGGTTTAGTTGAGCCATTTATGATCTTCAATCTTAGCTAGGATTTTTGTGGGCCCCTCAACTCTGTTCTCTTTAGCAATCCAGCAGCGTGAGAGGTGAGATATTTAGTTGAAAGTGCAAGTACCCCGTGCTAATAGTCTAGTACTTGCCCCGAATATTTTTTAAGGCAAAATTCTAAGTGTAGATTGACTTGAGAAATGATTGTAGGCTCTCCTTGATCCACTTTGAAATCATCCATAGCTTATCAATGTGATATCCCTAGTTAACCCATTTGAGCCTAAGCCCTTTTTCATTTATAACCAAGTAACAAGTATTTATTCATTTTGTAATGACCCTCTTTTGGGACCCGATCTTTCCTTAGCATTCTTGAGAAACAATTAGATAAAGCATAAGTTTGGGAGAGATACGAGGAGTTTGAAAGTGATATAAAGGTACAAAGAAGAGGAAAGAAATGAAGAAAAGGGATGGCAAAGAAAAGAAAGAAAGAACAAAAAGAAAAATGACAAAAAAATGAATAAAGGGATTCAAAGAAAAACAAGGATGAAAGGCATGGAGTAAATAAAGAAGGAGAAAAATAAATATCACGACCAAGATATGTCTCTCTAGTTCCCCCGAGGAAAAAGAAAATGACTCAAAAAGTCGATAATGTATGAGCCAAAAAGAGAAAATGGAGTTCTTAAGGAAAGATGAACCCATTCTATTCCAAAAAGTTCTACCTTGGTCCCAAAGCCCTCATTACATCCGAAAAAGCCATACATGATTTCAGGTTGAGTGAGTTTACATTAGTGGTGATTTACATGAGGGGCAAGCATATAGTACTTAGAGCCGTACTTGTGACATTCTATTGACAGAGATGAGCGAACTTCTCATAAATCCTTGAATTGAGTGTTACATTCTAAAGTGAAGTATGCTAACGGAGAGTAGAGGAGGAGAAGTTTGGGATCCACAATGACCAACATGCAAGAGCGAGCTTCCTTGATGAATAAAGTCAACTCTTGATGCTCTAGTGTCACATTAGAACTATTGTACTCAAAAAGTCAAATCATTGAATTGTAGATAATTCATACGTGTTGTGGATAATTGTTGATCCCAATTGATGTATGATTGATTCACCTTAGGCCAGCTAAAATATTTCTTGTCTTGTGGAGGTGGAAATTACCTTATTTGCTTGAGGACAAGCAAAAGCTTAAGTTTGGTGGACATTATAAGTAGGGATTTTGACTACTTATTCGCACTCTTTTACTCTCATTTTAGCTCAAAATTGCTCAAAGGTATTCTCAAAAACTAATGAAATGTGCTTTCTTGCGGGAGTGTTGAAATATGAGCCAAAGAAATAAAAATCAACTCAGAAGGAGTAAATTTGGATAAAGACCAAAACAAGGTTGAAAGGGCAAAATACGACAACACAATATTGAGTACGACCGCAAACATGAAGAAATCCTCTAATAGGAATTCCTTGCAAAGTGCGGCCACAGAAGATAAAGCTCGGAGAGATAGGATTTTAGGGTCATGAAGAAATACAGACCGCACCATTATTGTGCAGCCGCAGAATCAGGAGTGCGGCCGCACTCAGAAATGTGTAGTTCGCAGAAGTCCCCCATGCCAAAGCCCAATGTCAAGAAGTGCGGACCGCGCTATTATTGTGCGACTACAGAAGCAAGAGTGCGGTCACACTCACAAATGTGCGATCCACAGAAGTTGAAGAAGTGCGTCCGTAACCCAGAATTGTGTAGCCGCAGAAGTCCAACCTTTCAAGCCAAGTTTCATAGTGCGGACCGCACACAGAATTCTGCAGATGCATAACCTCCGCAGGGGCAATTTTTTCTGATAATTTTAGCTGGGTATAAATAGATATTTTTGTCATTTTGAGGTTAAGTTTTTGGTGTACCTGAGAATATATAGTCGTTTTTCTTTACTGTATTCGGTAACGTAGTATTAGTTTAACATTTTAACATTAGATTTTCTTCCCTTAACCATCTATTATGAATTCTATCATAATTTCTTCTTTAATTTCTTTATTTTGCATGAGTAGCTAAATCTCTAGGTAGGGTTGTGATCCAACCCTTGTATGTGTATTTAATGGGTGTTTGATTTAGGCTTGTTTGTGATTGGGTTAGTGATATTTAGTCTATTTCTTGCTTGAATTTAAGAATTAATGGTTGCAAACAATAATTCATGCCTAAATGACTTAGTTTCTACTTGAGAAAGAGAGACTAAGTCTAGGAAAACTTGGCTAACAAGGAATTGGGATGAACTCAAGAAATTGATAGCCCCAATTAAAGGGTTGAATCTAGAGATAGCATGACCCGACTTGAGCATTTATCACTTGTTTTTTGCAATATCCATTTGAATTTTAGAAAGCCAAATTAGACAAAATCACTCTAACTACTAAGAGGTATTGAGTGGGTAATTATGTGTGATTGCTATATTACGATCCCGACTAATCAAACTTTCCCTAGAGTTTACGATCTGTTAGGTAACCACCTAGGTGAAAGTCACGACCTTAGATCTTTTATAAACTTGAAAAACAACAATACCAAAAACATTGTCTCTTAGTTTTACAATTACAAACATTAGCATACAGTCATTGAAGTAGAAATAAACAAACAATCATGTGAAGTGCAATCTTGAGCACGCCATACACTAGACTAGGTATATACATAATCCCATATAAAGCTCTATGTGGAATCGACCCCCACTCACGTTGGGTATTTATAATTGCATCGACCGCCTCATAATCCCAATTCTGGTATGATTTTGGACAACATCAGAGGCCAAGATGATATGATGGGATTCCCTCAGAGGCTTGATGATGTTATATACACACATACCTAGGCATGATATGATATTTATATGCACATGCATGCCATTATAGATGTTTCAGGATTCATAGAGCTATTTAGACTAACAGGTAGATTCCTTTAATTTTTATGGTTCTTTTATGTCTTATATGTACTGATTTTCATACCTTAAATACTTGATACATTATTCGTGCTGATACCCCTATTTCCTGGGGCCTGCGTTTCATGCCCGCAGGTGCAGGTAGACAGGCAGACAGTCAGACAGTCCCCCTTCTTGGGATACTTGATCAGTAAGAGTTGGTATTCTAACTTGATTCAGAGTTGTTATTAATTTTGATATGTTATTTTTATATGTAGATATAGGTACGACAGGGCCCAGTTCCGTAATTTATACAGTTGTACACTCTATTAGAGGTCTGTAGACAGTCATGTTTAGTTACATAGTATGTGGCCTTGTCGACTTCTAGTTTTGGATATATAGTTATCTGTAGCAGCCTTATCGGCTTGCCCTACCATATTCCGCATGTATATTTATATATATCTTTTAGGTATGTTTTCCTCACGTATGTTATTCATGTGATTCAACAGTTTATTGACAAATGTTATACATGATCTACCCTTTTTTATGTTATGTCTTAGACATATGCTTAGGGGTGTTTGATATATAAGACTTGGACACTCATCATGGCCCATCGGTTTGGGTCGTGCCAGCCAGCCTATTGAGTGTCCTCTCTGATAACCAACCTAGCTTTGTACCTCTAATGCTACCGTTGTATTTTCATTTAATTTAATACACCTACTTGCAAGGGGTGTCCTTCTTACCAAGAGGCAAGGGAACTATATCCCAGGCCTGATTAGTCTCCAATGCCTGGAATTCTTTCATCATGGATTCCTGCCAAGAAGGGTTGGAAACAGTGTGATGGTAAAAAAAGTGGCTCAAACAGAGATGTAGGAAAAGAAGTTGAGTAAGAAAGAATAGAAGGGTGAGGAGGAGGAACAACATAACAGATGTAATCTTTTAGGTGAGTCGGAGTGACAGTGAGTCTAAAAGACCTTCTCAAGGGAAGTGGTAAATGAATAGAAGGGAGAACTGATGGTGGGTGGTGGAGTAGGAGAAGGAGAGATAGAAGGAGGAGTAGAGGATGAAGGAATAGGTACAGGAAGAGAAGAAAGATGATCAGGAAAGGGAGAAGATGAAGAAGGAAAGAAACCAGAGGGAGAAGAAGTAGATAGAAACATATATTCAAGAAAAGTTACATCCCTAGAATTGAAAACATATTTATTCCTCAGGTGCAATAACATGTAACCTTTCTTGACAAAGGAATAGCCTAGAAAAATTGAAAGGATGACTCTGGACTGTAGTTTAACTCTAGAAGGAGGATGGACAGTAGCATAAGCTAAGCAATCAAAAGATCTGAGATGACCATAAGTAGGAGGATGACCAAGTAGCACTTCATAAGGTTTCTTGTTGGATAAAACTGTGGATGGAGATCTGTTAATGAGGTAATGGAAGTAAGAATACACTCTCCCCATACTTGGTAGGCAATTGGATTGAAACAAAAGGGCTCTAGTAGTCTCTAGCAGATGTTTATGCTTTCTTTCCACTGTGCCATTCTGTTGGAGTGTGTGTGGATAAGATGTTTGATGGGAGATGCCAAGAGAAGTGAGATATTCAACATGAGAATAAGTATAACCTAGATCAAAAGCATTATCAGTTCTGATAGTTTTAACTAAAGTGTGAAACTGAGTGGATACCATAGCAATGAAGGCTTTGATGATGGAAAAGGTATTGCCTTTTCATGAAGGGAGGTGAGTCCAGGTAACCCTACTACAATTATCTATAATAGTCAAGAAATACCTGAAACCATTATAGGCGACAGTATGGCAAGGCCCTTAGAGGTCAATGTGAATAAGGTAAAAAGGTTTGGTGGATTGTGTGGAACTGTCAAGAGAGGGAAGTCTTTATTATCTAGACATTGGAAAAATTGGACAAGTAAATGACTGTCTAGAAAACTTATAAGACAAATGAGGAATGGAAATCATTTTCACAAAAGGCATATGTCCCATTCTTTGATTCCATAGAACATCATTTTTTATTCATAGAACTAGAAGTATAATCAACAGGAAAAAGAGTAGAAACAGGTACAGATGGAGAAGTAGAAAAAATATAAGGTGAAGTATATTTAGAAAAAGAGACATTATGAAAAACATTGGTTGGAGTAGCATCAACTACAACAGCTACACTGAATGGCAATCTCATAATGTATAAGCCATGCTCAACCATACCAATTTGCAATGGCCTCTTCAGAGAAAGACCCTATAACCAACAGAGAATGTTGGTAAAGAGTGTGTAACATTTGAGATGAGTGAGAAGTTGATGAATAGAAATTAAGTTGTTGTGAAAAGAAGGAACCAACAAAATATTAGTTAAAGTGATATTGGGATATAAAGAAAGACAACCAAATGAAGTAACTTTTACTTTATAACCATTTGGTAAAGTAACAAAGAAAGGAGAAAGTAATGGTTGTATATTGTGAAGAAGATGTTTATGAGGTGTCATATGGTTGGTGGCTCCTGAATCTAATATCTAGGAACCGAAATTTTCATCGGTGGAATGACATACAAGATAGCCATATAGTCTATGTAACACCCCGGCCTGCTAGTGATATTGTTCGCTCTGGGCCTAGGCCCTCACAGGTTTAAAATGCGTCACTAGGGTGTAAGACTTGTTAACTTATATACCCTGCATCCCTCTTGTATTTTGCCGATGTGGGACTCTATCTAAAGTTGGGAGTGGTTTATACACCCCCTCTTATGGACTCAGCGTCCTCGCTAAGGTTTACCCTACCGCATAGGATTCGCCTAAATTTAGCACTGAGGTTTTCCCCGCCTAACCAGGATTTGCCTAAACTCAGTTGAACTCTGATCCACTATTGGCAAGGCTGACACAAGAGTGGCTTTGATACCATCTTTGTCACAATAATGTAACATGGCATAGTAGGAAGATAACTAATCCATACCCATGATCACATCAATATCTACCATTTCTAACTCTATGAGATCGGATTTGGCATTGCAACCTTGGATAGAACTATACAACCTCTATAGACTCTTGTGACTTTCACTAACTAGCCAACTAGAGTAGATACTAGGAATGGCTCACTAAGTTGTTCAAGTTCTAGCCCAAGGTTAATTGCAAAGTATGGAGTCACATATGAAAATGTTGAACCTGGATCCATTATGGCATAAACATTATGTGAGCAGACTAGAAGTATATCTGTAATAACTTCTGCAGATGTCTCTGCACTATGACGATCAAGTGTAGAAAAAAATAGGGTTGTCCCCCTCCTTGAGTAACCCGATCTACACCTCTGCCTGCCCCATGTCCGGTCTAATTATGAAAACCATAAGCCTGAGGTGGTACAACTGAAGTAGCTAAGGAACTAGAAGGACGAGTTGATCCCCCGCTACAATTACGTTGCAACTTTAGGCAGTTGGCCTTTATATGACCAATGTCTCTATAATGATAGCAATCATGAAACCCAAGCTTGCACTGACCTGAATGTTGCCGCTTACATGTTCCACAAAGACCTTGTTATTGTGACTGTTTCTCAGCATAACTCTGGTTGTGTGAGGATGATGTTCTAAAATTCTGATTCTGGCGAGACTGGTTTCCAAAACTTTGAGTACGTCTGAAGAAAGATCCACCACCTGACTAATGACTGGACTGAGCTGGTGCTAATGACTCCTTATCAGAGGAACCCCTTCCACCTCCGCTAGATGTACCATTAAACCTGCTCATTGTTCGGGCTTTCTTGCCCTGATCTTTTTCTTCTCTCCTTTGTTGTTTATCTTTTTCTAAGTGCTTGGTGAATCCAACAACAGAGGAGAAAGTTGTCATTCCTACTGATGCACCTTATGTCGTATCCTTAATGTGGTAAGCCAAACTGCCAAAAAACCTGTGAATCTTTGTTTTTTCTGTCTCAACTATGTGAGGAGCATGCTTAGCTAACTTATGAACTCCATGTAGTACTCTTTCACACTTTTATTCCCTTGGTTGAGCTATTCAAACTCTATAGCCTTAGCTTCCCTATCCTCTTCTAGGATAAAGTTATCCACGAAGGCCTCTTCAAATTCTTCCTAAGTAGGCGGACCATCATCTTTATCTCTTTCCTTTTCCAAGCGCCGACCACATCTCTAACCTGGTAAGCAGCCAGCTCCACAACTTCATCATCAAATGTCTTTATCGCTCGGAGGGCTTTCTTGACACCCTCCAGCCATAACATTGGATCTTCATCGGCTATAGAACCATGGAACATTAGAGGACTCAACTTCAAAAATTCATTCACTCTTGAGGACTCGTAATTATTCTGTCTATTTGATTGAGGTGGAATCTCATCTATTCTCTCGTTCTGGTTGGCCATGAAGACTTTAAACACCTCCATAGCACTGTTGACTGCATTAAACATCTGACCCACCACTAGAGATATATTTGTCTGAGCCAGAGTTGATATTGGGAGCGGCACTGGATCCTGAGGTACTGGATCATCATGCTCTACCCCTTCTTCATGTTCAACCTGGAGTACTTGAACCCCCTTTATGGATTTACCCTTCCTTTTATAAGTTGAGCTTTTTTTAGTTCTGCCTTGAGCCACAATAGTAGCAATAGTTTCTTGAGCAGCATCCTGAGTGTCGGTGTCAAAGTTATGAGTACGATCCATTTCTACGAGTTTTGGAGAAACGAGTACATTATATAATTTCTTAGAGGTAGACTCTACTGCACGATCTAAAGTAAAAAAAAATGAGACTTTTCCTAAATGCTTGTAGCCTCTTATTTATGAGTATGGCATGCTTTATACCCATAAATAAGACTCTACTGACACGGCTTCATAGACCCCTAGGAATCTACAAACCTGAGGCTCTGATACTATCTGTAACAGCCTAGCCCGCTAGTGATATTGTCCGCTCTAGGCCTAGGCCCTCATGGGTTTAAATGCATCACTAGAATCTAAGACTAGTTAACTTATATACCCAGCATCCTTCTTGTGTTTTGCTGATGTGAGACTCTGTCTAAAGTCAGGAGTATTACATACACCCCCTCTTATGGACTCAGCATCCTCGCTGAGGTTTACCACACCGCATAGGATTTGCCTAGATTCAGCACTGAGGTTTGCCCCGCCTAACCAGAATTTGCCAAACTCAGTTGAACACTGACCCACCATTGGCAAGGCTCACAAGAGTGGCTTCCAAATGAAGAAGTGTTACAATAGAAGGGTAGTTCAGCATCGCTTGTAGGTAAGTTTATTTTTTACCTTAAGGCACAAGGAATGATTGATAAGGGGTGTCTCGCCTATTTGGCTAACATCATTAATCTAGAATCAAAACCACCAGCTCGTCCGTCTGTGCCAATTATTAGAGAATTTCCAGAAGTTTTCCCAGATGACCTTCCCGGACTTCCTCCTAAAAGAATCACAGACTTTGGCATTGATCTCATGCTAGGCACTCGGCCAATATCTATACCTCCTTATAGGTTGGCTCCAGCAGAACTCAATGAGTTGAGAGAACAGTTGAAAGAACCCCTTGACAAGGGCTTCATCAGGCCGAGTGTTTCACCGTTGGGTGGCCCGGTCCTGTTTGTCAAGAAGAAAGATGGGTCTTTCAGAATGTGTGTCGACTATCGGTAGTTGAATAAAGTTACCATTAAGAACAAGTACCCACTGCCAAGAATTGATGATTTATTTGATCAAATTTCGGGTGCAAAGTACTTTTTAAAAATAGACTTGAGGCCAGGGTATCATCAGTTGAGAATTAGAGAAGAGGATATATCTAAAACTGCCTTTAGAACTTGCTACGGACACTATGAATTTCTAGTAATGTCACTTCGGGTTGAAAAATGCTCCAAATGTACTCATGTACCTTATGAACAGAGTTTTAAAGCCATTCCTTGATACCTTTATTATCATGTTTATAGACGATATTTTGGTATACTCTAAGAGCAAGGATTAACATGTCGAACACCTCAAGATAGCCTTGCAGGCCTTGAAGGAGAATGAGCTTTATGTCAAAATTTCAAAATGTGATTTCTGGTTGCAGTCAGTGGCATTATTAGGCCATGTAGTATCTAGTGAAGGCATAAAAGTAGACCCACAGAAGGCAAATGCAGTAAAAAACTGGCTAAAGCCGACAATGCCAACTGAAATCAGGAGTTTTTTTGGGATTAGCTGGCTACAATAGAAGGTTTGTAGAGGGATTTTCCTCACTTACATCTCCATTAACTAAGTTGACTTAGAAAGCAGTTAAGTTCCAGTGTTCAGACGCTTGTGAGTAAAGTTTTCAAGAGTTAAAGAAGAGGTTGACCACTGCACTTGTGTTAACCTTGCCGACAGGTTCGGGTGGGTTCACAGTGTATTGTGATGCCTCTAGATTGGGTCTTGGTTGTGTTCTTATGCAAGATGGAAAATTTATTTCTTATGATTCCAAGCAATTAAAGAATCATGAGAATAACTACCCCACATACAACTTGGAGCTTGTAGTAGTGGTGTTTGTATTAAAGATATGGTGACACTACCTTTATGGCGAGCATTCTAAAGTGTTTACAGATCACAAAAGCCTCAACTACATTTTCAAGCAAAAAGAATTAAATTTGAGACAGAGAAGGTGGCTCGAGCTATTGAAGGATTATGACATCAATATCTTTTATCACCTGGGCAAAGCTAACATGGTAGCAGATGCACTTAGTAGGAAGTCAATGGGTGTCTTAGCCCATCTTGCAATACAAAGGGCAGTAGTGGTGTTTATATTAAAGATATGGCGAAACTACCTTTGTGGCGAGCATTCTAAAGTGTTTACAGATCACAAAAGCCTCTAGTACATTTTCAAGCAAAAAGAATTAAATTTGAGACAAAGAAGGTGGCTCGAGCTATTGAAGGATTATGACATCAATATACTTTATCACCTGGGCAAAGCTAACGTGGTAGCAGATGCACTTAGTAGGAAGTCAATGGGTGTCTTGGCCCATCTTAGAGTACAAAGGCGAACTTTGGGTAGATAAATTCAAAAATTGGAAAATGATGGAATTAGATTGGATGAGATCGAAGAAAGAGGTATAACTGCTTATGCTTTAGCGCAATCCTCCCTTGTTGCGTATGTTAAGTCTAAGGAGTCAAAAAAAAAAAGAAATGACTGCTTTCACTCTAGGAAATGACGGAGTTTTGAAGTTGAATGACCGGTTACGTGTGCCTGACGTAGATGGTCTTAGGTAGGCCATAATGGAAGAAGCTCATTGTGACGACCCGACCTATCGTCTCATGTGTTGTTGCTCTATTTCCCCCATTTTATGCTTCTTCATGTTTCGTTATCGATATGTGGTTTGTTAGAGTTGACTTGGATTGGTTTTGATAAGAAATGAGACACTTAGTCTCTTTAAGGAAAGCTTAAGTTGGAAAGTTCAACCGAATGTTGACTATTGAGTTAGAGGGCTCGAATGTGATTTCTGATGATTCGGTTAGCTTCGGTGGATGATTTGTGACTTAGGAGCGTGATCGGAATTGATTTTGGAGGCCCGGTGTAGAATTAGGCTTGAATTGGCGAAGTTAGAATTTTGGCGAATTCCGGTTGATAGGTGAGATTTTGATCCGAGGGTCGGAATGGAGTTCCGAGAGTTGCAGTAGCTTCGTTGGGTGATTTTGGATATGTGTGAAAATTTTTAGGTCATTCGGACATCGTTTGGTTGGATTTTTGATCGAATGTGTGTTTCGGAAGTTTTAAAGAACTTAGGGTAGAATCCGGTTTAATTTGATGGTTTTAGTGTTGTTGGATGTGTTTTTATGAATGGAACAAGTTTGAATAACGTTATGAGATGTGTTGGTAACTTTGGTTGAGGTCCCGGGGGCCTCGGGGTGATTTCGGGTGGCTAAGCGGAAGGAATTTGAAGTTAGAAATTGCAGGTTTTTGGGTTGCAGCAGGTGTTTCCGCATCTGCAAAAACGAGGCAGCAGATGCGGTCTCGCAGAAGCGAGCTGGGTCTCGCAGGAGCGGAAATTAGAGCCGGGTCAAGTTCCGCAGAAGCAGAGAGTTGGGTCGCTTAAGCGGTCCCGCGGAAGCAATTTTGGACCGCATAAGCGGAAAGTCGCCTTAAGTGAAAGGTCCGCATAAGCGGACGTTGACCGCATAAGCGGAAGGCGCAGAAGTGGGATTAGATCTGCAGAAGCAGAAATAATTGGTAGGTTAAGTGAGAACATCTTCTTCGTGAAATTTTGGAAGAGTAACATTTTGGACTCCGAACCTTAAGAGCTTTGAGGTGATTTTGAAGAAGGTTTCGAGGGCTATTATCAGGTATGAACTCTTGGATTAGAGCTTGATTTTATGGTATATAAACATGGATTTAGACTGAATAATTGAGGAATCAAAGGTCAAAAATGCTGGTTTAGGGCTTGAATTTAAGAGAGTTAAAAAGGGGATTTGAGGAGTCAAATGGACCCTGATTTTGATGAATTTGATATGCATAGACTCGTGGCGATACGAGGAATACGTTAATGTGAGTTTTGTAATTTTTCGAGAAGTGGGCCCGGGGCTCGGATTTTGTTAGTTTCGAGATTTCTGCTATTTCTCGATTGTTTTCGATTGGGTATTGTCCCTTTAGCATATTGTGATGTATTCGCTCTGATTTTGGTTAGATTCGACGCGCGTGGAGGCCGGTTCGAGGGGAAAGGTATCGCGAGCTAGAGATTTCACCGGTTCGAGGTGAGTAATACTTGTAAATGATATCCTGAGGGTTTGAAACCCCGGATTTGCACATCATAGTATTGTATTGAGATGACTTGCACGCCGGATAACGGGCATGGGGTAGAGCACCGTTGGGGATTGTGACTTGTTCCGTCCTGCTTAATGAAAAAACTACCTAATTGATTGAAGCTTAGTTGATATCCTTATAGAAATGGATTAATTGTCGTGATTGGGCCTCGTGCCAACTGATTGAGTCCTTTAGGGATTATTATCACTGTTTCCAAGATACTTGGCATGTTGAGTGATTTCAGTCCTGAGTTAAACACTGTTTTGAAATGTCCAGTCATACTTCTAAGGTTTTCAAAACTTAAATTACATATTTTAATGTTCGGAACTGAGAGCTGTTAATTGAATATTGCCCTGGTGGCTTATGCGCATTTCTAGACTAAGCATGGATCGGGCTGCACACCGTAGAAGTGTTATATATGCATCTCTGGACTGAGTATGGATCAGGTTGCGCGTCGCAGCGGTATGATATTGATATTGCGCTTGGGCTGTAGGAGCCCCTCCGGAGTTTGAACCCCCACAGTGAGCGCGGGTACCCAAATGTATCGGGTTGTGCACCGCAGCGGTCATGTGCATTGCATTGCATTCATGCATTGGTTCCTGTTTGTACTACGTGGCATGACATTCAGCACTCTCATATCATTGGCATCCATGCTATTTCTTGCACTGTTACCAGATACCCTAGTGTTATTTGTTAATGGAGTGATGTGCCTGAGGGGCTGACTTATGTGTGGACTTGCACTATCTGATTATGCATTCAACTGCTTGACTGTTGGGAAAAGCATATTTTCAAAAGAGGTTTTTAACTTAGACAGATATTTTCTAAAGGATTTTCATGGAATTACTGTTTTCTCAAGGGTCTTACTGTCCTATATAGCATAATGGAGTGGTTTACGTGTTTTCTTACCACTCAGTTATTATTTACTCTTATTACTCATTGAGTTGGAGTACTCACTTTACTCCCTGCACCTCGTGTGCAGTTGCAAGTATTGTTCACCCGGTAGCGGGTTTCGAGCTGATTGAAGGTATCACTATTGTAGCGGAGTAAGGTGACCACCAACATCCGCGGCACCTGATTTTCTCTTCTTTGATTTTAAATTCGATCCATGTAAATTACAGACTCTATAGTTGTGTTCAGGCTTCTTTAGATGCTCGTGACTTGTGACACCCTGGTCTGGTTGTGTTGGGTTGTAGATATGAATTTTTACTGTTATTAAGTTGCATTTATCTATTCATTTATGTTTACTAAATTTTGAGAGGGGCGTCGTTGTTCTGTTGGCTGGCCTTGTCTTCACGAGAGGCACCATCACGACCGCGTTTGGAAATTGGGTCGTGACAAGTTGGTATCAGAGCCTAGGTTACTAGGTATCACGAGTCATGAGCAGGTTTAGTAGAGTCTCATGGATCGGTACGGAGACGTCTGTATTTATCCTCGAGAGACTGCAGAACTTTAGGAAAACTTCACTTTCTTGGAATTCTTATCGTGCGTATTTAATTCAGCTTGAGATATAACTCTTAAAACTCCTTCCATACGTCTGTATGTGCACATAAGCGCTCAGTATTGTATATGCCTTGATGTCTTGTGATTCCCCGATCAAGGGGCGAAATATGATCCCGTGAGTTTGATATTGGGCCAGTCTGGAGGACTTGAGGCCGGATCTTGCCTATGGCTTGAGCACTGAGGTGCTGATCGTGTGAGCAATTGTTTTGAACTTATGTGTTCGGTATTGTCCTTATTAGCCGGAATGGCGGTTGGATACCAATGTGGTAAGTATGTTAGTACTGCGAGATGTATCTATGTGATCTTGGTTATAACGAAGGAGTTTGTGGAATGATAGATGAGCTGTTATGTGTTCGTTTCCTATTATGATTTGTGGTGTAGGCCCGATTATGGGCGCGTGAAGAATATTTTCGTGTCTCATAGTTGGGAAGTGAAGTACATTACGTGTGGCGTTATGAGTTCAGACTCAGGAAGACTAAATGGCTATGTTATATGTATGATTGTGGAAGGTGTGCTGAAATACTAAACTGAGGTGAAGCAGGTGGGTTATCTCCTGCAAAGTGTTCTTAAGTGGTATGATCCTTATGTGTACGTTAGAAGATCCCATGTGTAATTGAAATGCACGTGTTGTAATTTGAATAAAATTTGGGTCGCTTAAGAGAATGGACTCAGCTGATGTGGGGATGAATGGGAGATTTGCAGAGAATTATAGTACTAGATGATCTGTGTTTTCACAAACTTGTAGATGATTGAGTTTAATCTCATTGTGGCATCATTAGAGCAAAAGTGTTATGAATTGTTAAGGGTGTTTTGATGTATGGCTTCGAGCCAAGTGGGGAGGTTGCTGTTGATTAGCTGATTGCACGGGA
>MU753067.1:51122-100663 GCA_026770625.1 Nicotiana glauca | reverse complement strand
TTTTACGCTTATACATATCTATATATCCCTTTCGCCGGGAGTATGTTAAAGCGCCGCGAAAAAAGAGGTGTGACACTTATTTGGTGGCTATGTGTCGAATTGTACGTTCATCATCGCGTATTGCAGTTATAGACGTGTAACTTTTGATCTCTCTCCAAGATTTTATATAGCATAAATATTTAGTTTAGGTTTAGTATCACTCTCTTCACTTTATTTTATTACAAAATAAAAATTATAAAAATATATTCTCTTATTTAGCTAATTAATATTTTTATCTAGTTACTTTTAATTTGTCTGCCTTACATAAAATTCAAAAAATACTAACAGAGTTTTAGGATCTTAATTTTACAATGATTTTTCCATTTTTATCTTTTAGTATGATATTTTAAAAAATACCAAAAATAGGTTTGTTTTAACGGTTAGTTTTATAATTATTTTATTTAAGTAGGATTAATTACTAAATGGTGTAGTATTTTTGGTCTTGCTTTAGAAGAAAGAGTATGAAATTTTGGGCGAATTTTGTTTGGTCTTAATTGAAAAGGCCCAATTTTGGATAGCTCAAAATATTGAGCCCATACCCATTTCCTATTTGACCTAACCTAATTCCATTCCCTGTAAAATAATTCCTAACTCCTAAAATCAAGGGACCTAAAGCTAGGAGCTACGAAACGACAGGATTGCCAAGGTTTTCCATCTTTCTTGGGTGATCTTTTCCTTGTTTTTGTTCCCAAAATTTAAAAAGCAAAAGAAATACAAACACACAAAAATGGAATCTCTGCAACTATTTCTCTCAGATAACAATAGGCACATAACTTCACTGAATTTCAAGGATTTGGGTTTTACTTTACTGATAATGGTGAAACACGAGGAGCATTAAAGTGGAGAAATCGAGCTGGAACATGGGAGGAGTAAAAATCTAAATAATTGGGCAAATGATAGAATTAAGGAGCAGTCCTTTTTGTTTTCTTCAGTAGCTTTTGATCCTTTCTGTCAAGACCCAGATTTTCCACCCTCGGGGGCTGTGATGGTGCCTGTAACGACCCGATCGGTCGTTTTGAGCCCTAGCACGTCATTCAACAGTCTGAGGCCATGAACAACTTCATTTTAGGTACTGTGACTTGTTTGCATGGTCGGAATCTAAATTCAAGAAGATCGGAGTTAAATTTAAGTGAAAATTCTCATTTGAGAAGTTTAAAGTTGAAAGAATGAACTAGGATTGGATTTTTGAGTAAACGACCTTGAAAACGGGATCCGAAGGTTCCAGCATGTTCGTATGACAATATCGGACTTGGGCGTATGCCCGGTTCGGGCTTTGGATAACCCGGGAGCATTTTGGCACCTATTGTGGAGGTTAGCATTTTGGAAGAAATTTCTTAAGTTTGGCTTACAGCGCATTTTAGCGTTATCGATATCCGTTGGGATTTTGAGACTGGGAGTAGCTCCGTATGGTGATTTTGGAGTTGGGAGCGCGATCGGAAGTGAATTTGGAGGTCCGTAGGTCATTTTGAAGCCATTTGGCTAAAGATAGAAATTTGAAGGTTTTTTAGAAGTTTGATCGAGAGTGGACTTTTTGATATCGGGGTCGGAATTCAATTTCGGAAGTTAGAGTAGGTTCGTAATGTCAAATATGACTTGTGTGCAAAATTTAAGGTCAATCGGACATGATTTTATAGGTTTAAACATCGGAAGTAGAAGTTGAAATGTTCAAAGTTCATAGAGCTTGGATTGGAAGTCGATTGATGATTTTAGTGTTGTTTGATATGATTTGAGGCCTCGAGCAAGTCCGTAATGTGTTTTGGGATTGGTTGGTAGGTTCGGTTGAGGTCCCGGGAGGCCTCGGGTGGATTTCGGGTGGTTAACGGATCAAAAATGGAATTTTGAAGAAGGCTGAAGGATCTAGTTGCTGGTGTTTTTGCTTCTGCGGAAATGGGACCGCATAAGCGGTTGAGGGAGCTGCAAAAGCGGATTCGTTCAAAGTTTGTGGACCGCAAATGCGGTCAAGGCTCTGCAGAAGCGGGACCGCATCTGCGGAACAGGGTATCGCAGAAGCGGAAAAGGGGGGCTGCGCCCAGGACCGCAGAAGCGGCTTTTGACTGCAAAAGCAAAACCGCTTAAGCGGGAATATTTCCGCAGGAGCGGAAATAGCTGGGGCAGAAGCATTGTTTTAAAGTCGTATTTTGGCCACTTCTCTCACATTTTTCATGGCTTGGGCGATTCTTGGAAGGGTTCAAGAGAAGATATTTATCAACAATGTTAAGGTAAGTTATTCCTACCTATTTTGAGTTAAATACATTAATTATGTATGAATTTTAATATGAAAATGGGTAAAAAATTGAGGATTAGAGGAAGACCTAGAAAATTAGTGTTCTTGGATTTTGACCATGATTTTGAGTATGGAATTAAGAGAAAATCATATATTTGAGTTCGTTAGTTCATGGGTAAAATTTATCTTCGAGAAATTTTGGATTCCGGGCATGTGGGCCCGAGGGAATTTTTGTCAACTTTTCGTTCGGGGTTAGGAATTGTTACAAATTATATTCTAATGAATAATTGAGAATATATTAATGGATTTGTATCACCATTGGCTAGTGTTGGAGCTTTGGGTGTTGGTTCAAGCCTTCGAAAGAATGTAGAGTGCCGATTATGGATCTTCGCAGCGAGGTGAGTCTCCTCTCTAATCTTGTGAGGGGGAATTTACCCCATAGGTGAGTTAAATCAGTTATGTGCTCCTATTTATGGGGGCTACGTACGCACGAGGTGACGAGAGTCCGTGCGTAGCTACTATTATGCTATTGTTCGGGTAGTCTAGGACCCAAAAGCATGTATACTTGGATTAATTGTGAACCCATTGATGGCTTGAATTGCTTTGATCACAATAAATTAATAAATGGATTTTTAAAAAGACTTAAGCTTTTTTTTTTTCTCAAACTATTAAAGAGAATTGGCCTTTCTTGGATAATTTCTCCATGTTGACTTCTTGACTGATTATCTGTCTATGTTTGTTTATTTTGGAATGGACCGAAGGCCTTGGCAGATTAATAGATGCATCTATAGGCGCGCCGTCGACCCTCGACAAGTGCACATTTATTTCTGTTGGATCGGGCCGTCGCCTCGGTATGATTTGCGCATGCTTGTGTTACTGCCTGAACTTAATTAAGTTATTATTGCCCTTTTGTGTCTTAAAAATATTTGGATTATATTTAAAGAGAAATTCTAGAAAATTTCCTATGAAAGAATTACGTGTTTATTTGTTTCTTCTATATGGATTAGAATCATGTTTATAAAATAAATCCACTGTTTAATATATACATATTAAGGATGAATCATTATTGGACCATTAGAGAGAGTGAAAGTTAACCATCTCATCTCTACCCCTTCGGGATTAGGCGGGATACTCACTAAGTACACGTTGATTACGTACTCACACTACACTTCTGTGCATTTTTTTTTTGCACAGGTATATATACTTCTAGCAGCCTACTGAGCGTTGCAGCATGGATGACTTTGGGACTAGGTGAGCTGCATTGTTCGAGATGACCCGTAGCTAGTATAGTTCCCTTCAATATTTTTATTATTTATTCCCTATCCACTGTATTTCAGACAGAGGTTATATTTTATTCTTTCCTTATCGATAGTTGCTCGTGCACTTGTGACACCGGGTTCTGGGGATGTATTTGGATTATTTGGAAACCTTAAAAAGTTGTTTAAATATTTCATTATTTATTCGGAGGAATATACTGAGTCTTGTTTAAATTGGATAAAAGAAATATTTTCAAAATTGTTATAACGAGGATTTGATTAAGTATTCTAGTTGGCTTGCTTGACGGAGGTGTCTGGTGGCACCACGATCCTTAGTGGATTTTGGGTCGTGACAACATGGTATCAAAGCACTAGGTTCCCGTCGGTCTCCTGAGTCATGAGCAAGTCTAGTAGAGTCTCGCGGATCGGTATGGAGACGTCTGTACTTATCCTCAGGAGGTTGCAGGGCTGTTAGGAGTACTTCCCTTCTTGATTTCCTTATCGTGCTATTCGATTCCTTTGAGGCTTATGCCTTTGATTCCCTCCCACTCAATCTTACGTGATGCGAGCGCTTGTTATAAATAAAAAATTGAAGAATTATAATGGCACTACAAATGTGGTGCGGGATGATTCTCCGATATAGTTGATTGGACTATTATAGATGCATTTTGGAGAGATATTCTATTGTTTCAGCTCAATAACAGAACTTCTAAGAGCCTTGAGGCTAGGCACGGGTTGCCATGATGCTTATGAACAATTATTCCGCACTGTTGTTACGATGGTGGGACATTTGCCCACGTGTCGGGGCAGTGAATGAATTGAAGGGAGGTTTACTCAGCGTGTAATCAAGGGATTCAGTATTTTATTCCCAGCAGGGGAAATTTAATCGAACTAAGGATGGTCAGGTGTGGGCTGGTGGAAGTAATGAGGCTTGGTATTTGCAAGCGTGATTGAGCTTTCTTTTATGAGAGGGTGTCGTGGTCCTGATTGAACGTAATAAGTTTGTCGATGTTATAATCTGCTATAATTCGCTTTTATGGTAGGATATTGTGAAATAGTATTGGAGCTACGACTGTCAGATATCGCATGGTGTGGTGGTTTAAGATTGAATTAGTATTTCAAATGTTGATGGTTCGATAAAGACGACCTTCGAAAAAGTTTAAAGTCAGTAACATATTGTGGATTCAAGTTCCAGGAAGATACATTTTATTAAGGCAACAACTGAGCAACAAAAGATGAGAAAACATGTGGGAAGTGTCAGACGGAGTTTTGAACTTCTAAAGGGCCATGTATAAGAAGTGTAAGCCGAGTGACCGATTAAGGAGATGAGCTCCGCCAAAGTGGGAGAGTGGCGGGTGTTGCACATGGGCTTGGTAGTAGGATGACTATACGCCTTAAAGAGAGTTTGGATCGAATTGGGGATTTTAATGATTGGTGATTGAAGCCTGCGGGTATGATATGAAGTATGGGCTATTATGCGGTAGAAGATTGATATGGCGTCAAGGAGCTGCTTGAAATGGAGGAGGGTGCAGCATAAACCTGAATTTGGAAGGATGTTTCCACACATTTAATTGATATTTGCGAGGGTGAATGGACTTGTGCAACTAGAAGGTGAGATCGGACTCAGGACGGGCTATTGGTGTCATAGTGAATGTACCTCGTGCAGTGGCATGGGAAGATGTCAGGAGGTGATTCCCCTAGGTAGGTTATTCCCCGTGAGCAGATTAGCGGTCGCGTGGTTGGCGAAGCTTCTGCAAGGAATTATATTGGTTGTTCAACAAAGAGATCGGTCGTGCGAATGTGGATGATGATTCAGAAGAGGAAAGATAGGCATTTACAGGAAGATTCCGAGAAATTTTGATAACTTATGGCGTGAGGTTATGTCAATAAGAGGTAAAATGGTCGAGCGAACTCAATAATGGTGAAATGATGGCTTCAAGCTAAGTGGGAGAGTCCCACCGCTTATGATTGGGCTGTATGATTAACTACTTCCGTGATTTCTGGTTATTAGCATATTGATGGATTATTTCAGCTATAAGAAAAGACCATAAGTGGTAATTTGAGAAAATGAATTGTTGGAGGCATGCGATGGTTGGCCTTATTGGCTCATGTTCGAACTTGGAAAAAGGTGCAGGATTTATGCCTTGTACGGATACAGGTTTTAGAGAAAGCAATTTAGTCGGGTGCTTCGCCGAGAGAGTATTTGTGTGTTATAAGATTTATGGAGTGAATTATATTCAGGACCAAGTCATAGCGGGTGGTTCCCAATAATAGTCCTAGTAAATTCAGAAGTTAAAGTGTGGTGCCCAATGATTTCGAGCCTACGAGTACAGTTAAGAATCAAGCTTTGTAGCAGCTTATGAGAAGGTGCCCAGGATGTTCTATGATATTTTGACTTGTGGCATAGCATTGGAGTGATATGGAATAGTTCGTGGGGAATGGAGAAAGCCTGGTCTCATGATTAAGGGTCACTCGGGGCGAGTGTAGATGGAGTATGTTATGTGCTGAATGGAGTTAGTATTATTTCTAAGGCAATCAAGGATAAACTGGAAGGAGGTAGATTGATTAGCCATAGTTTAATTGGCATGTTGGGGTCAGTGATAAGTTCATTCAGCGTGATCAAGTTATGTGTATGATTTGTGGCGGTACGCGTGAGGCTTGTTGGCCGCCTTAATTGATGTTATTCAGAAGCATTCTTCTGTTATGACTTGTTAAGTGGAAGCGGATTCCGAAAGGGATATGGTGGCTTGGACCACTACTTAGAGATTTGCATATCCTACGGTCATGGGAATTTACTGTGTGTTGCTATGATTCTCCTGAAGTGAGTTAAGTGCAAGGTTCTTATATGATGAAATGTGAAAATATTAATGAATTTAGAGTTATGATGAAAATCGTGTCCTATTGTATATTGGCATGTTGGGTGCGGTGAGAGGTATGGAAATGTGAAGTGAGGATCAAGGTTGCAGTTCGGTGTTGACAAGGATGTCATGGGCTCGGATGTGCATGGAAAGGGTTGAATAATTAAAGTAATTTGGTATTGTCCTCAACGTCACCTGAGATCGATGTGTTGTGGAAGAGGTTTTGCATCCTGGTTAAGGATTCTGGATCGCTTTTCAGCGTTAGTGCGTCCGATGGTTTAGATGTGCGGACCCACTATTTATTTTGGAAGATTGTGGGAGGGTGTCCCATGGGAAGATTGTATAAGTATGGCATGTAGTCACTTGATTGGCTAAGGATTTAAACCAAGTATGAGGCAAAAAGGAGTTACTATGGACCTTTGAAAGGTCATTGGCCAAGTTGGTGCAATCAGAAATCGACTTGAGATCGGTGCATTGATTTATATGTGAACAGGGCTTTATATCAGGCCAGTTGTGTTCGCTTCAGCGAGCGTTCCCTATGGAGGAACAGTCAGGGTGTTATTTTGTCATCAGCTATTCCAGGTAAGGGTGTATTGCATCGTATGAGTTGTGAGACAGCTTGGTAAATTCTTATGTGTTAAGGTTTCGCGTGGAGATGCTGTTATGTGAGCAGAATGGCTCTTGAGATTCAGATCTTGTATCGCACCTCAGTTGTGCTTGAGTTTTGTAGCCTATAGCACTATGTGTTTTCTCAGGGATGGTATTATACACTTAGCGTGCTTGCGATCGAAATTAGATATTTTTATTGTAATGAGGAGATTTAGCTTAAAGTGCAATCTCCTTATGTGATATCTATGTGTGGATCGGGTGGCACGCCGCCATGGGTATGTTATTTAGATCAGGTTGCGCGCCGCAACAGTGTGATGTCGAGTCTGGTCCTCTATATGTTATTTTTTTGTGTGTTTCGCTTCCTATCTTCTAAGGAAAGTTCGTATTAGCGCTGGGGTTAGGTAATCCCTTCCAGAGTTCGATTTCCCGTTTGTGTTGTGTTCGGATTGGTGGCCTATTAGAACATCGTGGCGTCATATGAGACTTCTGATCGCATTTGGAGTGGCTTATTGCCTGGGCAGTTCGCATTAGGTAAGATGATATTGTAGGATTTAGGATCAGTGCAATCTGATATATTAAGGAGTGAAGATCATTATTTGGTTCAGAATGTGGTAATGTTTCTTATCGAAAGTATAGGCTCGATGATTGGTTGACTCGATAGTTGATTATGAATTTCGACATCTCATCCATCGTGGCTGTATTGTAATAGTTAGAGTAAGACCTATGTAGGTCATGAGGTGTAGTGGGAGCATCGGATTCGTGGAATTTCGATCAATTCAGACAGAAATGTTATTGTGGTTCTATGAGTAAAGTTATGGAAGTGTGAATTCAGCAGAGTTATGCAGTCATGTTTGAGTACATCGTATACTGATTGATACGGTGATCGTATGTTGGAAACAAGCCTGGCATAGGATTCCGGATGTTGGAATTAGGCTCTAAGGCTTATTTGCTTGAATAAAAGGGAATATATTCAGAATTTATCGAGCTAATGTGCTCAGCAAAGTTGTGGTAGCACGGGAAGGTGCATGAGGTGCTAAACAGCGATTTCAGACTACTTCGGTATAGTTCTCAGCACGTTCGAGGACGAACGCATGTTTAAGTAGGAGAGAATGTAAAGACCCGACCGGTCATTTTGAGCCCTAGCGCGTCGTTCACCAGTCTGAGGCCATGAGCAGCTTCATTTCAGGTATTGTGACTTGTTCACATGGGCAGAATCTAAATTCAGGAAGATCGGAGTTAAATTTAAACGAAAATTCTCATTTGAGAAGCTTAAAGTCGAAAGAATGAACTAGGATTGGATTTTTGAGTAAACGACCTCAGAATCGGGATCTGAAGGTTCTAGCAGGTTCGTAAGATAATATTGGACTTGGGCGTATGCCCGGTTTAGATTTTGGATAAGCCGGGAGCGTTTTGGCACCTATTGTGTAGGTTAACATTTTGGAAGAAATTTCTTAAGTTTGGCTTGGAGTGCATTTCAGCGTTATCGATGTCCGTTGGGATTCCGAGACTGGGAGTAGCTCTGTATGGTGATTTTGGAGTTGGGAGCGCGATCGGAAGTGAATTCGGAGGTCCGTAGGTCATTTTGAAGCCATTTGGCTAAAGATAGAAATTTGAAGGTTTTTGAGAAGTTTGACCGGGAGTGGACTTTTTGATATCGGGGTCGAAATCTGATTCCGAAAGTTAGAATAGGTTTGTAATGTCAAATATGACTTGTGTGCAAAATTTGAGGTCAATCGGACATGATTTGATAGGTTTAAACATCGGAAGTAGAAGTAGGAAAGTTCAAAGTTCATAAAGCTTGGATTGGAGGTCGATTGATGATTTTAGCGTTGTTTGATATGATATGAGGCCTCGACCAAGTCCGTAATGTGTTTTGGGATTGGTTGGTAGGTTGAGGTCCCGGGAGGCGTCGGGTGGATTCCAGGTGGTTAACGGATCAAAAATGGAATTTTGAAGAAGGTTGAAGGATCTGGTTGCTGGTGTTTTCGCTTCTGCGGAAATGGGACCGCAGAAGTGGCCTCGCAGAAGCAGTTGAGGGAGCCGCAGAAGCAGATTCGTTCAAAGGTTCATGGACCGTAGATGCGGTCAAGGTTCCGCAGAAGCGGGACCACATCTGCGGAAGAGGGTATCGCAGAAGCGGAAAAGGGGGCTGAGCCCAGGACCGCAGAAGCGGCTTTTGACCGCAAAAACGGAACCGCTTAAGCGGGAATATTTCCGCAGGAGCGGAAATAGCTAGGGCAAAAGCATTGTTTTAAAGTCGGATTTTGGCCATTTCTCTCACATTTTTCATGGCTTGGGCGATTCTTGGAAGGGTTCAAGAGAGGATATTCATCAACAATGTTAAGGTAAGTTATTCCTACTTATTTTGAGTTAAATACATTAATTATGTATGGATTTTAGTATGAAAATGGGTAGAAAATTAAGGGTTAGAGGAAGACCTAGAAAATTAGTGTTGTTGGATTTTGACCATGATTTTGAGTATGGAATTAAGAGAGAATCATATACTTGAGTTCGTGAGTTCATGGGTAAACTTTATCTTCAAGAAATTTCAGATTCCGGGAACGTGGGCCCGAATTGTTACAAATTAGATTCTAATGAATAATTGAGCATATATTAATGGATTTGTATCACCATTGGCTAGTGTTGGAGCTTTGGGTGTTGGTTCGAGCCTTCAGAAGAATGTAGAGTGCCGATTATGGATCTTCGTAGCAAGGTGAGTCTTCTTTCTAATCTTGTGAGGGTGAATTTACCCCATAGGTGAGTTAAATAGGTTATGTGCTCCTATTTGTGGGGGCTACGTACGCACGAGGTGACGAGAGTCCGTGCGTAGCTACAATTATGCTATTGTCCGGGTAGTTTAGGACCCAAAAACATGTATACTTGGGTTAATTGTGAATCCATTGATGGCTTGAATTGCTTAGATCACATTAAATTAATAAATGGATTTCTAAAAAGACTTAAGCTTAGTTTTCTCAAATTATTAAAGAGAATTGGTCTTTCTTGGATAATTGCTCCATGTTGACTTCTTGACTGATTGTCTGTCTGTGTGTGTTTATTTTGGAACGTGCCGAACGCCTCGGCATATTAATAGATGCATCTATAGGCGCGCCGTCGACCTGCGGCAAGTGCACATTTATTTCTGTTGGATCGGGCCATCGCCTCTGTATTATTTGCGCATGCTTGTGTTGCTGCCTGAACTTAATTAATTTATTATTGCCCTTTTGTGTCTTAAAAATATTTGGATTATATTTAAAGGGAAATTCTGGAATTTTTCCTATGAAAGAATTAAGTGTTTACTTGTTTTCTCTATCTGGATTAGAATCATGTTTATAAAATAAATCCACTGTTTAATATATACATATTAAGGATGAATCATTATTGGACCATTAGAGAGCGTCGAAGTTGACCATCTCGTCTCTACCCCTTTGGTCTTAGGCGGGATACTCACTGAGTACACGTTGATTACGTACTCATACTACATTTCTGTGCATTTTGTTGCACAGGTATATATACCTCTAGCAGCCTACTGAGTATAGCAGCATGGATGACTTTGGGACTAGGTGAGCTGCATTGTTCGAGACGACCCGCAGCTAGTATAGTTCTCTTCATCATTTTTATTATTTATTCCCTATCCACTGTATTTCGGATAGAGGTTGTATTTTATTCCTTCCTTATCGATAGTTGCTCGTGCACTTGCGACACCGGGTTCTAGGGATGTATTTCGATTATTTGGAAACCTTAAAAAGTTGTTTAAATATTGCATTATTTATTCGGAGGAATATACTGAGTCTTGTTTAAATTGGATAAAAGAAATATTTTCAAAATTGTTATAACGAGGATTTGATTAAGTATTCTAGTTGGCTTGCCTGACAAAGATGTCCGGCGCCACCACGATCCTTAGTGGATTTTGGGTCATGACAACGCCTATTCGTAGAAGCTAGGCAAGCCACAATTCATAAACTTCTAACTCCTTTATTTTAAATTCTTTTATCAATCATAACAACAAGCGTTAAATATTTAAATAACAACGAAAATATGAAATTAAAGAGGAAGACTTAAATTAAATAAGCTAAATAATAATGCGGAGTTCATATGCTTCTACCCAAGAACTAGTGTCACAACATCCACGTACTACTAGGAGTACTAAATATAATCGTTTGAAAGAAAAATAACATTGTTTGTCTCAAAAACATGAGATAACAGACTGAAATATAAGATATAGGAGACGCCAGGCCTGGGGACGCCTGCAGGGCTACCTCAGTGTCTCGGTGGGCTGAAGACTAGCTCCCGAACTGTTGCTCCTGTACGATACCTGGATCTATGCAAAAGAGAACAAACTGTAGTATTAGCACAACTGATCCCATGTGCTGGTAAGTGCCTAGCCTAACCCCGGCGAAGTAGTGACGAGGCTAGACAGGACTTCGACATACACCTGTGCAGTTATATATATATTTCTACAACGGAAAAATAACAAGAATAACAATTTTAAATGGGAGGGGAACATGCTTTGGGGATAACAAATAATACAGAAATTCAAGAGAATAATAAGGAACATCAATAAATTAACTCTAACACGGATAAGGGAAATAAAAGCAGATTTCACTATCAGTACACATCTCGTTGCAGGCATGCAATCTGATCCCATTTCACAATATTTCCATGGTGTACCACCCGCTCCCATTTTATCAAATTTTGTGGTAGGCATACCACCCGCTCCCATTTCATCAATATCTTGTGGTAGGCGTACCACCCGCTCCCATTTCAATCAATATCTTGTGGTAAGCATACCACCTACTCCCATTTCAATTAATATCTTGTGGTAGGCGTACCACCCGCTCCCATTCTAATCAATATCTTGTGGTAGGCGTACCTCCCGCTCGCATTTTATCCCGCTCACATTTCAATCAATAACACCACCCACTCCCATTTCAATTCAACACAAAGTCACAATAAAATTCCGGCAAGGAAAACAAAGCAATATAATAATAATTTCCCGGCAAGGGAACAACAACATCAAAATAACCATCCATGCAAGGGAGAATCAGCTATAACCAAATCCTAGCTCAACTCTTCCTCAGCTCGATTAATACAAGTACTCAAGTATAAATAAAGTCAACGAGAATAGACTAAATCTCTACTCAATATCAAGAATCATCAATTTAAAGCATCCGAAGTGTCATTTAAGAACACAACAACTATCAATTTAAGATTCATGGTCATGCTCAACACCAACGTATAGATACTCGTCACCATGCATATACGTCATATTCAACAAGAAGCAATTAGCAAATAAGACTCAACTCCTAGTCCCTTAAGCTAGGGTTATACCAAACACTTACCTCAATACCTTGAATACAACTCAAGCCTCAATTATAGCTTTACCTCGTGATTCCATCGCCAGTTCGCTCATATCTAAGCATAAATTAGTTAATTACATTAATAAACAATATATGAATCAACCCCAATGCATGAAAATGAGTTTTTCAAAGTTTTACCCAAACAATCAAAAATTGCCCCCGGGCCCAAGTGGTCAAAACCCGAGGTTCAAACCAAAACCCGATTACCCATTCCCCCACGAACTCAAATATATAATTTGTTTTGAAATCGGACCTCAAATTATGGTCCCAATAGCTAATTTATGAAAAACCTAGGTTCTACCCCCAAACACCCAATTTCCCCCATGAAAATCATTGATTTGAAGTTGAAATCATATTAAAAGATGTTAAGAATTGAATGAAGTTAGTTAAAAATGACTTACAATTGATTTGGAGAAGAAGAAATTCTTGAAAAATCGCCTAAGTGTGTTTGGGTTTGAGAAAATATGAAAAATGAAGTTCAAAATCGGTTAAGTGTAAAAAAGTGGAGGTCTCAGTTATGGAAAATGCGAATAGGGGTTCACAATTGCGAACCCCGACCTCTCAGATATGGGAATTGCGAAGCTTGGTTCGCATTTGCGAACGCTTCAAATTTTAGGGGCCTTCGCATTTGCGATATTATCATCGCATTTGTGATAGTCGCATTTGCAACCTACTGCTCGCATTTGCGAGGTCTGACTAATATGGGAGGTTTCACATTTACGAACATAAATCTCGCATTTGCGAGGAAAATGGTAGACCTGGGCTGTTCGCATTTGCGAGGTAGACTTCGCATTTGCGAGCCATGCGAAGCCTGCAGGTCTGTTCATACCATCAAATTTTTAAGTTAAAAAATGCAACCCGTGGCCAATCCAAAACTCACCCGAGCCCTCAGAGCTCCAAACCAAATATATACACAACCTCAAAAATATCCTACGAACTTAATCGTGCGATCAAATCGCCAAAACAAAATCATAACCATCGAATTAAACCTAAAAATCCAAAAATTCTTTCAAACTTCTAAAACATCAATTTTTCCAATTTATGTCCGAATTACGTCAAACGATGTCCGTTTTCAACCAAATTTCATAGAAATATCTTATATCATATATAAGACCTGTAGCGAGCGCCGGAACCAAAATACGGTCCCCATACCAACACGTTCTGATCAAATATCATTTCAATTTTCCTTAACAATTTCAGAAAAATAATTTCTTTTAAAAATTCATTTCTTGGCCTCTGGACCTTAGAATTCGATTCCGGACATACACCCGAGTCCCATATTATCATACGGAACCTTCGAGACCGTCAAATCACAGTTCTGTGTCCGTTTTTCCAAAATGTTAACCAAAGTCAAATTTATTCATTTTAACACCAAAATATAGCAATTTTTCATAGAATTTCATATTTAAGCTTTCTGACTATGCGCTTGGACTGTGCACATAAATCGAGGTGACTCTAAATGAGGTTTTCAAGGCCTCGGAAGCACATCAGGGAAAAGAAGTAAGAAGTTCCCGAGTCGGGGAAAAGATTGAGGATAACGGCTTCGCATATCGGACTCGGACCCCCAGGTCAATGGCTCAAGAGATTGACCTCTCCACTAAACACGAATAGAAGAGAAACTCTTGGATCTCAACTGGTGAACCTGCCGATCTAGAATAGCTACCGGCTCCTCCTCATAAGACAAGTCCTTGTCTAATTGGACAGTGCTGAAATCTAACACGTGGGCTAGATTGTCGTGACACTTCCGAAGTATGGACACATGAAACACTGGATGCACAACTGATAAGCTCGTCGGCAAAACTAGTCTATAAGCCACCTCTCCCACTCGATCAAGAATCTCAAACGGACCAATGAACCTAGGGCTAAGCTTGTCCTTCTTCCCAAATCTCATCATGCCTTTCATAGGCGACACTCAGAGCAATACCCACTCATCAATCATAAAAGCCACATCTCGAACCTTGCGGTCTACATAGCTCTTTTGCTTGGACTAAGCTAAACGAAGCCTATCCTGAATGATTCTAACCTTGTCCAAGGCCTCCTGAACCAGATCCATACCCAACAACCGAGCCTCTCCTCGCTCAAACCATCTAATCGGAGACCGACATCGCCTACCATATAATGTCTCATAAGGAGCCATCTGGATTCTCGACTAGTAGCTATTGTTTTAGGCAAACTCCGCTAAAGGCAAGAACTGATCCCACTAACCTCCAAAGTCAATAACACAAGCTCAGAGCATATCCTCTAAGATCTGAATAGTCCACTCGTACTGACCGTCCATCTGGGGATGAAATGTTGTGCTCAACTCAACCTGTGTGCCCAACTCTCGCTGAACTGCTCTCCAGAAGCGCGAGGTAAACTGCGTACCCCAATCTTAAATGATGGATACGGGCACACCATGAAGGCGAACAATCTCCCGAATATAGATCTCATCCAACCTCTCAGAAGAATAGGAGACTGCCATTGGAATGAAATGTGCTGACTTGGTTAGCCTATCAACAATGACCCATACTGCGTTGAACTTCTTCCGAGTCAGCGGAAGTCTGGTAACAAAGTCCATAGCAATCCGTTCCTACTTCCACTCGGGAAGCTCAATCCTCTGAAATAAACCACCATGGACTCTGATGCTCGTACTTAACCTGCTGATAATCCAAACAACAAGCCACATATGCTATGATAACCTTCTTCATTCTACACCACCAATAATGCTATCGTAAATCCTGATACATCTTCGCGGCGCCCGAATGAATAGAGTACTGGGAGCTATGGGCCTCCTCCAAAATCAACTCTTGGAGCCCATCCACATTAGGAACACATACTCAATCCTTCAATCTCAAAATTCCATCATTATCTGAGGTAACATGCCTGGCACGTCCGCACTGCACCGTGTCTCTAAGAACATACAAATGGGGATCATCATACTGTCGCTCACGGATACGCTCCAATAATGAAGAACAAGCGACAGTGCAAGCTAACACACGACTGAGCTCGAAAATATCCAGCCTCACGAACTGATTGGCTAAGGCCTGAACATCCAAAGCATGCGACCTCTCACCGACCGGAATATAAGCAAGACTGCCCATACTGGATGACTTCCTACCCAGTGCATCGGCCACCACATTGGATTTCCCCGGATGATATAGAATGGTGATATCATAATCCTTCAACAACTCCAACCACCTTCTCTGCCTCAAATTCAAATCCTTTTGCTTGAACAAGTACTGAAGGCTCTTGTGATCCGTGAACACCTCACATGCCACACCATACATATAATGCCTCCAAATCTTCAATGCGTGAACCATGGCTACCAACTCCAAATCATGAACTAGATGTCATGCCCCAAATTCGTGGGACATGACCGGCGCTCGACCGGGTATCCCCAGTCAAGCGGACCTGGGTGCCTTTCCTATCCCACGTGTACCCCATATTTTTCATTATCCATTAATCAAAGGAAATAGTCACTTATAATTAAGACACCATTATTACAAAACACACATAGTCACTTAATGAGGTTTACAACTTTCATCGCCCAATATAAAAAAATACATATTCACATAAGTTCGCAACCCACATTTACTGTCTACGGAGCCTCTAAAAGTACAATAGGATAATACAGTATTTACCGCTAACAAGGCTCCAGCTATACCTTACACAAAATCAAAATAAAGCTCCGGACACAAGCGGCCTGAGCCAGGCAGGGCCCCGAGAGGAGTGGGGCTCACTAAAAAGCTGATGGAAGACGAAGGGGGAGCTACGATCGGTGGGCTGGAGTACCTGCTGTGGATCCACCTACAATCATAACACGAATGTTGCGCCCCCGACAAAAGAGATGTTAGAACATTTGAATTGTACTGGTATGTATAACAAACCTTACCCTGAGTAACCTCAAGCCATACACAAGTAATAAAAAATAGAAGAAAGCAACAAATGAGTACACACAAGGAAAACAATCACGACAAACAAGTTAACAAACTCTCCTTTCCCCATCATCATTTCCACATTTTCAATTTCACAACGTTCTTATATTTCATTTCAATAGTGATATCGATCACTTTCCACCCTTATTACCTCGGCCACCCTTATCACCACAACCCACACCTTATTACTTCGTGTTGCGGCACGCAACCCGATCCCACTGAGCAATCACAATTCACAAACAATAGCACAATAATAATAATTTACAAGGATAACCACAAGAAGTTTTAAGAACAACAACCACAAATCCCAATAACAACAGCAACACAACTCACGAAAGGTTTAGGTGACTATCCATACCATTTCCATCTTTTTCAACAACCCGTTATACCATTTAAATCACAACAATAGTTTTCCACGACTAACCACAAGGGATGTTATCACAGTTATTTCAATTTCACCAATTACGATTCCTCTCTATCATTCATTCCACAGTCCTTGCCACATAACACATTCGTAATCACAACTTAGTTTATTGCCATTTACTTGCGCAATCATATCAGATGTCTTAGCCAACAACACATAAGGCACCAAAATTTACATGAATTTGCAAATGGTTCACACAAGTAAACACATACTACTCACAAGAGTTTAACTCCTCAACCAGTCCACGAAGATATCACATACCAAGTATTGAACACCAAGCAAGGCGATTTTACAAAGGTTAAAGTTAGCCATAAATACCTGAAGCTAAATTCCTTTCTAATTCCTACTTTCAATTCACAAAAAATCTAGCAGCGTAAATATAGTGCACAAATTAATACACATAACTTAGAATTGAAGTTCAAAATTGCTAATCAAACTCATTTAGATTATCAACCCCTTTTTGAACACTCCTTTACCCCTACCCAATTCCTCTTACTAGATTTTAGGTTTTTAATAGACATGCATGAATGATTTCAACCATTATTTCAAGGACTAATGCATGAGACTCCCCCTCTTAGTTTAAACCAGAAATTCAATGGGAGAAGTTAGGGATTTTACCTGTAAGGAAAGGGGGTATGAAGATAATCTTGAAATTCCCCGACCCAGATGGTTTGAAAAACCAAATTTTAGAGAAGATGACTTTCTCTCTCAAGACCCCCTCTTTCTCTCTTAATTTGTTCAGCAAGATCGTTAAAATGAGGGGGGTTGAGGTGTTTTATTAAAAAGGGGTTGGGTTTTAAAATTTAGAAAAATAGAAGCCCGAGCAAAATCTGCGGTCGCATTCTGCGATCGCAGAATCAAAATGCGATCCGCATATTGGACCGCATAAATGCCCCCAAAACTCTGAAGGTCTGCCTAGGTCTGCGACAGGAATGCAGTCCGCATTCCTGTTATGCGGTTGCATTTTTCACCGCAGAATTGACCTCCACAAATCCTTGAGGAATTTATGCAACGATTATGCGGTCCGCATATTGATTATGCGATCGCATAGTGGATCGCATTTTCAATATCAATTTTGAAAATTCTTCTGCTTCACTCTGCGGCAGAAATACGATCCGCATAGCTGATCTGCGACCGCATAATGACAATTTTCTGGAAAATTGATTCTTTTGATTTCTAACACATATTCGGACCGTGGCACTACGAGCTACTAGGTTTTGAGGACAAGATTTTACGGGGCCTTACACTAGATAGATCTTCTCATGAATCTTCAACTACCTCGAAGCATAAACATTGACCTTGCCATCCTGCATCAACACTGCTCCAAGCCCAACACGGGAAGCATCGCAATAGAATGTATAAGGCGCTGAACCTGTGGGCAAAACCAACACCGCTGCCGTAGTCAGAGCTGTCTTGAGCTTATGAAAGCTCGCCTCACACTCATCCAACCATCTGGACTGGGCACCCTTCTGGGTCAATCTGGTCATCGAGGTTGGAATGGATGAAAACTCCTCCACGAACCGTCGATAGTAGCCTGCCAACCCCAAGAAACTCCGAATCTTTGTAGCTGATGCTAGTATAGGCCAGTTCTTGACTACCTCAATCTTCTTTGGGTCCACCTGAATACCCTCTACTGATACAACATGACCCAAAAATGCAACTAAAACCAACCAAAATTCACACTTCGAGAACTTAGCATATAACTAACTATCCCTCAGAGTCTGAAGAACCACTCTAAGGTGCTGCTCGTGCTCCTCCTGGCTGCGGGATTATATCAATATATCATCAATGAAAACTATCATGAATGAGTCCAAATAAGGTCTAAACACTCGGTTCATAAAGTCCATGAAAGTTGTTGGGGCATTTGTCAACCCGAATGACATAACCAAGAACTCATAATGCCGGTACCGAGTGCGAAAGGTTGTCTTAGGTACGTCGGATGCCCTAATCCTCAACTGATGGTAGCTAGATCGCAAGTCAATCTTGGAAAATACCCTGGCACCCTGAAGCTGGTCGAACAAGTTATCAATCCTCGGCAGTGGATACTTATTCTTGATCGCTACCTTATTCAATTGCCGGTAATCAATACACATTCTCATTGACCCATCCTTCTTCTTGACAAATGACACCGGCACACCCCAAGATGAGACACTGGGTCTAATGAAACCCTTCTCAAGCAAATTCTACAATTGTTCCTTTAACTCCTTCAACACCGGCGGGGCCATACGATATGGTGGGATAGAAATACACTGAGTGCCCGAAACCAGATCAATGCAAAAGTCAATATCCCTATCAGGTGGCATACCCGGCAGGTCTGAAGGAAAAATATCAGGGAACTCACAAGCAACAGGCACAGAATCAATAGAGGGAACCTCAACACTAGAATCACGAACATAGGCTAAATAGGCCAAACACCCCTTCTTGACCATACATCGAGCCTTAATATACGATATGACACTGCGGGTAGAATGACCAAGAGTCCTTCTCCACTCCAAACGAGGCATACCCGGTAAATCTAAGGTCACAGTCTTGGCATGACAGTCCAAGATAGCGTGATAACCAGTCCATCCCCAATATAATATCAAAGTCAACGATGTCTAAAAGCAACAAATCTATAAGAGTCTCCAGACCCCCAATCACCACAACACAAGAACGATAGACACGATTGACCACAATAGAGTCACCCATCGGTGTAGACACATAAACAAGAATACCCAGTGCATCACTAGGCATGACCAAATACGGGGCAAAATAAGATGACGCATACGAATACATAGATCCCGGATCAAACAACGCTGAAGCATCTCTATCACAAACCAGAACCGCACCTATAATAATCACATCTGAAGCCTCTACCTTAGGCCTAGCCTGAAGAGAATAACATCAGGGCTGGGCCCTACCACTCTGATCTACCTCTCTGTATCGGCCTGCTGCTGGCTGGTCTCCACCTCTGGCACCTCTACCCCCCACTTCTAGTAGGCTGGGTGGGCTGTAGAACACCTGGTGCCTGAACCATAGCACGAGAACTCTGATGCTGAGAGCCACCTGGCGCGCCAGGGCAATACCTAGCAATGTGCCTCGTGTCGCCAAGAGAAAAACAAGCCATCGGCTGCTGCTGCTAACAACCCTAGAAACTCTGAAGCGGTGGTGTACTAATAGGTGCTGGTAGTGTACTGAAGGACTGCTGATCGGAATATTGCGTCTAAGGACCACGGCTACTCGAAGCACCGTGAGAAACCTGGAGGGCTGACTGGAAAGGCCTAGAGGGCTGGCCCCTATTATATGAATCTCTGCCTCCAGACAAGGCACTACTGAATCAGCCTGACTGACGGGGTCTCTTGTCTGCCCTATGACCACCCCCCTGTGATAATACTGTCTCAATCCTCCGGGCCACATTTGCCGCCTCCTAAAAGGATATCTCACTCCCAGCCTCTCTAGGCATCTGGAGACAAATAGGCTGAATGAGTCTATCAATAAACCATCTCACTCTCTCCCTCTCTGTTGGAAGTATAATAAGAGCATGGCGAGCCAAATTAATAAACCCGGTCTCGTAGTGGCTGACTATCATGGATCCCTGATGGAGACGCTCAAACTGCTTCCGATAGGCCTCTCGCTGTGTAATAGGGAGAAACTTCTCTAGAAATAGATGCGTGAACTGCTCCTAGGTCAAGGCTAGAGATCCTGCTGGTCTAGCTAAACAATAATCCCTCCACCAATTCTTGGCAGATCCAGACAACCAAAATGTAGCAAAATTAACCCCATTGGTCTCAACAATACCCATGTTCCGAAGAACCTCATGGTAGCTGTCCAAACAATCCTGAGGATCCTCGGTAGATGCACCACTGAAGGTAGTAGTGAAGAGCTTGGTGAACCTGTCCTATCTCCATAAAGCTGAGCTGCTCTAACTTGCTGAACTATTGGAGTCTGAATCGGGGGAGCTACTTGCTCTGGAGTACGAGTAGCGGGAGTTTGGGCTCCTCCTCCAGCCTGAGAAGGTGCTAGTGCTACATAAAGCAAACCTGCTCGGGTGACACTCTCCAGAAGGCCCACCAATCGGACCAGAGCATCCTGAAGAACTGGGGTAGCAATAAACCCCTCTGGGACCTGAGCTAGGCCCAACGGAACTGCTGGGGCTGGGGTCGGAACCTCCTCGTTAAAGTCAACATGAGGCTCCGCCACTGGTGCTGCTGCTCGGGGCTGAGCTCTGCCCCTACCTCGGCCTCTAGCATAGCCTCGGCCTTGCCCTTTGACCCTAGTAGGAGCTGACTGGGGCTGGAACTACTGATCATAGGATGAGGAAGCGCGTGTTCTCGCAATCTGCAAAAGAATAGAGTAGAATTTGAATTAGCATTGAGAAACCAAACCGCACGACAAGAAAGAATAAATGTGAAACTTTTCCTAACTCTTTATCCTCTGGGGAATAAATACAGACGTCTCCGTACCAATCCCTCAGACTCTACTAAGCTTGTCCGTGAGTTGTGAGACCTATGGAACCTAGAGCTCTGATACCAACTTGTCACGACCCAGATTTGCCACACTCGGGGGTCGTGATGGTGCCTACTCGTAGAATCTATGGAAGCCAAAATTCATAACTCCTAACTCCTTTATTTTAAATCCTTTTATCAATCATAACAATAAGTGTTAAATATTTAAATAGCAACAGAAGTATGAAATTAAAGCAGAAGATTTAAATTAAATAAGCTGAACAATAATGCGAAGATCATCTTATGCCTCTACCCAAGAACTAGTGTCACAACATCCACGGACTACTAGGAGTACTAAATACAATCATTTGAAAGAAAAATAACACTGTTTGTCTCGAAAACATGAGATAACAGACTGAAATATAAGCTAGAGGAGACGCCGGGCCTACGGACGCCTGCAAGGCTACCTCGGTATCTTGGTGGGTTGAAGACTAGCTCCCAAACTACTGCTCATGTCCGATACCTAGATCTGTGCAAAAGAGCACAGAGTGTAGTATTAGCACAACCGACCCCATGTGCTGGTAAGTGCCTAGCCTAACCTCGGTAAAGTAGTGACGAGGCTAGATAGGACTATGACATAAACATGTGCAGTTATATATATATTTCTACAGTGGAAAAATAACAAGAATAACCATTTTAAATGGGAGGGGAACATGATTCAGGGATAACATATAATGCAGAAATTCAAGAGAATAATAAGGAACATCAATAAATTAACTCTAACGCGGATAAGGGAAATAAAAGCAGATTCCACTGTTAGTAGAGATCTCGTTGCAAACATGCGAACCGATCCCATTTCTCAATGTTTCCATGGTAGGTGTACCACCCGTTCCCATTTCATCAAATCTCGTGATAGGCGTACCACCTGCTCCTATTTTATCAATATCATCTGGTAGGTGTACCACCCGCTCCTATTTCAATCAATATCTTGTTGTAGGCGTACCACCTGCTCCCATTTCAATCAATATCTTGTGGTAGGCATACCACCTGCTCCCATTTCATCATAACTCGTGGTAGGCGTACCACCTGCTCCTATTTCAATCAATAACTTGCGGTAGGAGTACCACCCATTCCCATTTCAATTGAATAAAAAATCACAATAAAATTCCGGCATGAAAAACAAAGCAGTATAATAATAATTTCACTAAAAGGGAACAACAATATCAAAATAACCATCCCGGCAAGGGTGAATCAGCTATAACCAAATTATAGCTCAACTATTACTCAGCTCGATTAATACCAATACTCAAGCATAAATAAAGTCCACGAGAATAGACTAAATCTCTACTCAATATCAAGAATCATCAATTTAAAGCATCCGAAGTGTCATTTAAGAATACAACAACTATCAATTTAAGACTCACGGTTATGCTTGACACCAACGTATAGATACTCGTCACCATGCCTATACGTCGTACTCAACAAGAAGCAATTAGAAAATAAGACTAAACTCCTAGTCCCTCAAGCTAGGGTTAGACCAAATACTTACCTTAATACCTTGAATACAACTCAAGCCTCAATTATAGCTTTAACTCGTGATTCCACCTCCAATTTGCTCGTATCTAACCACAAATTATATTAATAAACACTATATGAATCAACCCCAATGCATGAAAATAAGTTTTCCAAAGTTTTACCCAAATAGTCAAAAATCGTCCCGGAGCCTAAGTGGTCAAAACTTGAGGTTCGAATAAAAACCCGATTACCTAGTCCCCCACGAACGCAAATATATAATTTGTTTTGAAATCGGACCTCAAATTGAGGTCCCAATCCCCAATTTTTGAAAAACCTAGATTTTATCCCAAACTCCCAATTTTCCCCATGAAAATCATTGATTTGAAGTTTAAATCATGTTAAAAGATGTTAAGAATCGAAGGAAGTTAGTTAAAAATGACTTACAATTGATTTGGAGAAGAAGAAATCCTTGAAAAATTGCCTAAGTATGTTTGGGTTTGAGAAAATATGAAAAATGAAGTTCAAAATCGATTAAGTGTAAAGAAAATGCAGGTCTCAGTTATGGGAAATGCGAGTAAGGGTTCGCAATTGCGAACCCCGACCTCTCAGATGTGGGAATTGTGAAGCTTGGTTCGCATTTGCGAACGCTTCAAATTTTAGGGGACTTCGCATTTGCGACATTATCATCGCATTTGCGATAGTGGCATTTGCGATAGTCGCATTTGCGACCTACTACTCGCATTTGCGAGGTCTGACCAATATGGGAGGTTTCGCATTTGCGAGGAAAAGGGAAGACCTGGGCTGTTCGCATTTGCGAGGCAGCCTTCACATTTGCGAGCCATGCGAAGCTTGCAGGTCTGTTCATACCAGCAAATTTTTAAGTTAAAAAATGCATCCCGTGGCTTATCCAAAACTCACCCGAATCATCGGGGATCCAAACCAAATATATACACAATCTCAAAAACATCCCACGAACTTATTCGTGCGATCAAATCGCCGAAACAACATCATAAACATCGAATTAAACCTCAAAATCCAAAAAATCTTTCAAACTTCATAAAACATCAAATTTTCCAATTTTTGTCCGAATCATGTCAAACGACTTCGTTTTCAACCAAATTTCACAGAAGCATCTTAAATCGTATATAAGACCTGTACTGAGTGCCGGAACCAAAATACGGGCCCGATACCAACATGTTCTAATCAAATATCATTTCAATTTTCCTTAATAATTTCAGAAAAATATTTTCTTTTAAAAATTTATTTCTCGGGCTCAGGACCTCGGAATTCAATTCCGGGCATACACCCAAGTCCCATATTTTCATACGGACGCTCCGGGACCGTCAAATCACAAGTCAAGGTCCGTTTTTGTAAAATATTGACCAAAGTCAAATTTATTCATTTTAACACAAAAATTTAGCAATTTTTCATAGAATTTCACATTTAAGCTTAACGGCTACGCGTCCGGATTGTGCACGCAAATCAAGGCGACTCTAAATGAGGTTTTCAAGACCTCGAAAGCACAAAATTAAATTAAAACAGGTGATGACCCTTTGGGTCGTTACACTTTCCTTGCTATGGTTGAAAGTATTGCTAAACCATTTCCTTTTAGTTGCTATAGTAATGAACTGAAAAGCTAAATTTATAAGCAAGAAAGTGTTGGTGGTGATGAGCTGACCGAATATTTTAGTTTATCGTTTGATTGGGGTGCATTTGGGTTTCGGGCATGCGGATGTCAATTGAGGTTCCGATTTGTAATTTCGGTGTTTCGGTTCAAGGATTGTTGCTTTATTTAGCCCGATTGACTTGCAATTTTCAGCTTTTTTCATCAATAAAAGATCCATTTCTCAATTTTCATTCTCATTTCATTGTGTTATGACAGCTTGATGCGCATGTTGGTTGATTTGTGATTTTACGTTGTTTGAGTAATATGTCTTAATTTTTTTTTCCAGTTAAATTTTTTTATTAGTTTTATTACGATTGTGAGATATGTAGTCTTGGCTTTTGAATAAATGCTTTTAATTGAGTAGATGAAAAAATTGGAGTTGTTTCTTTCTTGGCAAGGAATAAGAATGGGCCATAAGGTGGGTCTTGAATTATAAGGAATCTGGCCAAGTAATAGATCATGTTAGCTAGCCTATTTGCTCCCCAATAATATCTTGTCCATAAATTTGGCATCACAACAATCTCAGAGATTAGAAAAATAATTCAACCGTGATAGTTGCTTTAGGCGCGATAATAATAATCATCATGACTACCGGTACGGTTCCCGTGACGTAGTTATGGTACATAATTTCCAAATTCGGGGTACATTTATGTAACCCGACCACAGCCACTAATAACGTTAACAATTCAAACATGTTGTAAATCGTGGGTACGATTTCCGTGACACGATTCATAATGTGAACCAAACAAATATGTGTACAACGATCGTAACTTGTTCCAGAGTAATTCATAAATAAATAAAAGCGGTTAAAGTTAAAAATGCACAATAGGTATAAAATATGTAATTAATCAAATATTTAGGCCAATATTAATAGTTAAGCGATCGTGCTCGAATCACGGAACTCGGGAGTGCCTAACACCTTCTCCGGGGTTAACAAAATTCCTTATCTAGAATTTCTGGTTCGCGAACTTTTAAATAAACTCAAATTTCCTCGACTTGTAGTTTTAAAATAAAATGGTGACTTGGGACATCAAATAAACTATTCCAAGTGGCTACTCTGAAAATTAAATAAAATAATTCTATTTCTATTTATGTCATTTAAATTGGAAAAACTCCCTTATATCATCTCTTGGGTGGTAAAAAGGAGGTGTGACAGCTCTGGCGACTCAGCTGGAGATAAGAATCCAGAATCTCTGGTTCATGGTTCAGAATTCGAGCTTAGAATAATTGTTATAGTTGGGTTTTTTTATTATCTGAATTTTTATGCGTTTGGGCCTAATGTGCTAAATCTCACTTTTTACCGTTTTGATATTATTTGAACTGTATATAAACTACTGCGAAACCCTTCTCTTCTAATCTTCTAGGAAGTGTACGCTGGCGTGACTTCTTTTCTGTTAGTATCATACCCTAATTTAGAAACAGGTTCAGACAAGTTACAAAGGCGGATGTCCTTTTGGTTCCCGGTACGCAGCCTCCCCCGGCTCGAGTTATCCGCTCGGGTATTCCAAGTCTAGAACAATACACCCAGGTTTTAAACCTAGAATAACTCAACCTCATGCCGGATCCCTAGTAGGAATGCTTGTTTGCATCATGTGCATTTGACTTTGAGGACTCAACACAGGGGTTAGGTCTATCTACGACACGTATACCCGAAATAAAAAGACCAGCCTGATGCATTTTTACGTGCTAGTTGTGCATTCATTTGTTTCGTCTTGCATGTTGACAGACTTCTAGATTAGGTAAGAAAAATCTAAGAAAAATCAAGTTTGAGGTATGAGAGAGGATTTCATCCGTCTCCTAAAAATGGTGTTCAATATATCCCGAAACACTGCCGAAATTTTGAAAAAATAAAGAAAGAAAAAAAAAAGAAAAAAAGAGATTTTTGAAAAAATAATAAAAAATGGGTTAGTCCAAATGGTTTATGGTTTTCTCGTCACGTCTAAACTGGCTGAACAACGCGGGTCTGATTCTCACCGGATGTGAGATACGTAGGCAAACCTCATCGGTTCTAGCCCACAATTTTTAAAAAAAATTCAAAAATATCATCCATTACTTACTTTTAGACCCCAATTTTTAAAAATACAAAAATATTTTCTTTTAATTTTTTCTCAAAATTCAAAAATATTTTTCATTCTTCTTTCGAAAATTGAAAAGAAAATTCAAGATGCAATAATATTTTCTTTTTATTTAGAAGTACTTATTTCATAAATTTAAAATAAAAGTTACAAAAAACTAAAATATTTTCTTTCTTCTTTAGAAGTTTTTCTTTTTAAATAATTTCAATAAAAAAATGAAAATAAAAATCTAAAAATATTTTCTTTCTTGTTTAGAGGTCTTTATTTCAAAAATTTCAAAAAAAAAAGAAAAAAAGAAAGCATTCACAATCCATAAAATATTTCCCTTGTTATGAGCTTTTAGGTTTAGATTTCTTAAAAAGAAAAAAAAACGAGGTTAGTTTATTTAATTTATTCTCGATCTTTCCGAACTACGCAAGATCTAATTCATGCTCCCACATGATACGTAGACAACCCACATCAGGTTCGATCACCATTAAAAAATGAAAAAATATGGGAAAAAGAGAAAAGAAGAAGAAGAGAAAATAATGATAATAATAAGGACTGATTGAGTCCATTCTAACGTGTCTTTTGTTTTGAATTGTGAATAAAGTTTGAGTTGGTCGATTTGTGGTAAGCGGACAACACAAGATCCAAGGAAAAATGATAACTGACATCAAAGCTGTTACAAGTGCTCTTGAGACTCAAGGTCAGAGGGTTCGACAATAGTCTACTGTGTTTGAGGAAAATAGAATACTGAAACAGCAAATGACCAAAATGTGTCAAGCATGGGCCAATGGTCAAGGACAGCCTTGTCATGAGTCAAATTTGCTACACAGCAAGAGCTGTACCACTCTCGTGAGTACCACTCGTACTTGTTTGATCTTCCTGCAAATATTGAGAAGCCTGCCCAAACGATGGCACAGGAAGAAATGACCCAAAGAGTGAAAGCCTAGAACAACAATTGAAAAACATGTAAGGATTGAAAGGTCAGAAGAGTATTACCTTCAAGGATCTATGTATGTTGCCCGATGTCCTCTTGCCACCTGGTTTCAAGATCCCCAAATTTGAAAAGTACGATGGACATAGAGACCCCACAGCCCACCTAAAAAGGTATTACAATCAACTAAGAGGTTTGGGAAGAAATGAAGAATTGCTGATGGCTTATTTTGGGGAAAGCCTTACAGGAGTAGCCTTCGAATGGTTTATAGATCAAGACATATCTCGCTGGTATGTCTGGGATGACATAGCACATGCTTTAGTCAAACAGTTGCAATACATATCGACATCACCCCAGACCATAATTCCCTTTCAAACCTGAAGAAGAAACCAACTGAAAGTTTCAGGGAATATGCCATTAAATGGAGAGAGAAAGCAACTAGAGTTAAGACACCCATGGTTTACCACGAGCTAATCTCTGTCTTTTTGGTAAATCCTTCTCGGAAGTAATCAAAATGGTGGAAATGGTTGAGAATACTCTTAAGACAGGAAAAATTATAAGTCAAGCAGTTCTCAAAGCCGCAACACAGGCTGTCCAGATTGAATCTGATAATTTTAGTGACACGAATGAGAAGGACGAATAAATCATGATAACATCAGGACCGAGAAGAGGTCCTAGGAGAGCATCTCGAAGGTATGACCAACCTCGTCTATTTTTAGATGATGCTCCTGAGCACTACTATCCACCTCAGAGCCCACAATACTCTGTTACTTCATCTTAGTATGTTGTCCAGCCACCAAAGCACCCTAGAAGGAAAGCTCGAACATCACAAAATCTCAACTAGCCTTCACAAAATTTTCAAGTGCCCTATAATCCATATCTAGATAGGGGTATAGAATGGAACAAAGGTTGAAAGATATTTTTACACCAATAGGAGAGTCCTATGCAAGCTTATTTGAGAAGTTAAAGCATTATGACATGATTGCACCCATTCCTCCAAATCATGTGGACCCACGTGCAAGAACTTTGACCCTTCTAAAAAGTGCGAATGCCCTTCCAATGCCCAGTGGCACAATTTTGAAAGCTATCGGGATTTGAAAATAGAAATAGAAAGGATGATCCAGGAAAAACTGATTGTGATCCAAGATAGTGACACACGGAATGCCATGCAAAATCCTTCATTACACATTATGATGCAAACTTTGTGGGGATGATGCCTGGTGACATGGAGTATGAGAATCCTCTCAGGAACTTGCCGACTGGAATTGGAGAAGGCAATGGTGATTCGGATTAGCAAATTTGTGGCTAAATTTCAAGCTTAGCAATTGAAAAGTCATTCTCTCCGTACAAGGAAGAAATCTTGGTAGCTTGTTTTGATATTTTTTCCATTATCTGGGTGATTTCAGGGTTGTGATCTAAATTTTATTTGTTTTATTGAGTCAAACCCTTTTATCCCTCTATTCTGTTTGTATGAGTCATATCTATCTGTTTTGTTGCTATTTTTATTATCCGGGTTATTTTAGGGTTGTAACTCAGATTTTAGGTTGTTTGTTTAGTTGTCAAACCCTTCCATCCTTATTCAATAAAATAGAGTTTGTCCTTTCGTATCATTCTTTTCTTAGTTTCTTCCCCGCTAGTTTTAATGATATGACATGCATGCAGACTTTTTGGCCAGATCTTAGAAAATTGATTTAAGCTTGAATTGGATAACTGAGAACAAGACAATTTTGAGGATGAATAAAGAGTTGAACTACTTTGGAATTAAGGTCGTGTAAAATTCATCGGTAAGTCATTGTGAAGATCGGGCTTGAGGATATTGAATCAATTGAAGCTTGGTCGAAAGTTTGACATTAATGGATGGAAAGTGTCTTTCGACCATGACACACCAAGAAGATAAACATGTTCACCAATGTTGTGATCTCGAAAAGATAACATGATTGGCATTCTCAAGGCTAGGAGGCTCTTTTTCTGCTATCCAAATACTTTATGTCCTTCGCTACTTCTTTTGAGCCTGTATTATTTTTTTCGACTACCCTCTTTTGGAATCATGTTTAGAATCAAGAGTCAAGACAAAAAAAAAAGAAGAAAACCCAAAATGAAAAAAATGAAAAAAAAGGAAAAGAAAAAGAAAATAAGGGTCAATGCCCTAAGATTAAAAACTGGGGCAGCTTTTAGAAAGTTCAAGTGAAAAAAGAAGAGGAAAAGAATCAAGGGTCTACGCCCTCAGAAAATAGAAGCTGGGGCAACTTGTTTTGAAAACAAAAAGGAAAAAAATAGAAAGAAAGATGAAAATAGTTAGTTCAAGATGTTTGAACTACGTTAGACCTGATTCCTTTAAAAAGGATATGTAGGTGCCCTCGCGGTTCAGTCCAACCAAATAAGAATACAAAAAAAAAAATCTCAAAAAATCCCCAATAGTTGAAACTGGGGCGGAGATTTTATTTAACTTTTGAAAGAGTCGATTCCAAGAGTTGTAAGTCTACAACCCCTAATTTTGAGTCTACTTTGATCCTTCATGCCATCCCTTCTTTCCAACCATATCCAAAAACCTTCCAAATAAAGACCTCCCCATATGCCTTCAAGAATACCAAAAGAAGCATGCAATGAGCAACGGTTGTCACATGACATAAAACATTGTCAAGTTTCTCACAAAGGAAAAAATAAGGGGGAAGAAAAAGAAAAAGAAAAAGAAAAAGAAAAATGAGAGTGTCTTATTAGTGAAAACCTCACGGTCATAGTAAGGCGACGGTAAGTATATATGAATAAATGAGAGAGGCTTGTTGGTGAAAATCCCTCGAGGCACCGCTAGTCGAAAGTGAGACATGAGTTTGATGCAAAGAATTGGCAAGAACAAGCCTGACTTCATAGGTCATAAGAATGGCAAAAGGAAAAATTGGATTAGTTTGATAGATTATGCCGTTGAGTCCAAAATGCATGTCATGACTTTTAAGGCTAGTTATTGTAAAAAAAACTCTTCCTTCTGTCCTTCGGACATGGGCATTTTATGTTAATACTTTTTTCTTTGCATCATTGTGTCCTTCACTCCGAGTCAGTCATCGTCAAAACAAGCAAGCAAAGATTTCAAAATCTGCTACCAACATTTCAGTTACACAAATTAAATTTGGCCGGCGCACTCATTTGTCACTTTCAACATGCCTTGAAGATTCATGCAAAGGCTCTCCCAAAAAAAACCCTTGTCAACCTACTTGGCGCAAGTAAATATAATTTCTGATTCTTTCTGACATACAAATTGCTCAAAAAGCAGGAAGTCATTCAAGATATCAGAAAAGGTCACCCGAGAAAAAATCTCCAGTTAGGATAAGGCTGATTGAGCCACAAATACAAATGGTACTGGGTGTGAAACAGTTAGGGTTGATGCAGAGCAAAAGTCTCTTGAAACCGACTCAAGCTGATTGAGCAGAAGCCAAGCTACCCAAGACTCAAAGCCACAAGCCGACCACCATTTTCAAAACTAATAAATTTTTTTTAAATGAAACAAGAACAAAGCAATGCAAGGAAAGTGGTTCAAAAAAAAAAGAGAAAAGAGAGAGAGAGAGAATAAAAAAAACAAAAAAAAAAAGAAGAAAAAAAAAGGAACAAGAGAAGAGCCGACAACGAGAAGTTTCTCAAATCTTTGCCTTTATTTGTCTTGATATTGTGCATAAAATCTTGCCATTGATTTTCATATTTTTCCTCCTAGGATAAAAAGTCCTAGTATGATGAATTTTCCTCCCAATAAATTCTAATCTGATGAACTTTCTCCTAGTATAGAAATCTTAGGCTGATGAATCTTTCTCCTAAGATACTACTTTCTACTAGGATCAAAATCTTAGTCTGAAGAATTTTTTCTCCTAAGATAGAAAACCTAGTCTGACGAACTTTCTCCTAGGATAGAAATCTTAGTCTGATAAATCTTTCTCCTAAGATAACAAAAATAAAGGACATAGTCTAATGAATTTTCTCCTATGATCAAAATCTTAGTTTGATGAATTTTTCTCCTAAGTTATAAAAAAAAGGACATAGTCTGGTGATTTTTCTCCTAGGATCAAAATCTTAGCCTGATGAATTTTTCTCATAAGATAGAAAACCTAGTCTGATGAACTTTCTCCTAGGATAGAAATCTTATTCTGATGAATCTTTCTCCTAAAAAAACAAAAAAAGGGGACCTAGTCTGATGACCTTTCTCCTAGGATTAAAATCTTAGTCTGATGAATCTTTCTCCTAAGATAGATAACCTAGTATGATAAACTTTCTCCTAAGATCAAAATCATAGTCCGATGAACCTTTATCCTAAGATAGAAATCTCAGTCTGATGAACTTTCTCCCAGGATAGAAATCTTAGTCTGATGAATTTTTCTCCTAAGATACCAAAAAAAAGGACCTAGTCTGATGAATTTTCTTCTAGCACTACTAGAAACTCGGTAAAAAGCGACCAAAGTTGGTCGCTTATAGGCCTAAAAGCAACCAAAAAATCGACCAAACGTGCCTGGTCGCGATATTGCTGGTCCCTTTATTTTAGGGACCAAAGTTGGTCACTAATTAGCGACCAACTTTGGTCTCTAAGGTAAAAGGACCAAATATTCCGGAAAGACTATAGCGACCAACTTTGGTCGCTTTTTTATTTTAATAATATAATTTTGGCAACCAAAGTTGGTCTCCAAATGTAAAATACATTTTTTTAAATTTATTATTAATCATAAAAAAGCGACCATCTTTGGTCTCTAATTCAAATATTATATTTTAACATCTAAAAATAGAGACCAAGGTTGGTCGCTTTTTTATTAATTTTTTAAAAATAAGCGACCACATTTGGTCGCTAACTTCAAGAATTATTTTTTTAAAATTATAAGCGACCAACTTTGGTCGCTATATTTCCAGAAATTATTTTTTTAAAATGAAATAGCAACCAAAGTTGGTCGCTTTTGAGAAAGCTGCGTTAAATAGCGACCAAGGTTGGTCGCTATTGCCCAGAAAATTATTTTTTTAAAGGGAAAAGCGACCAACTAGAGACCAACTTTGGTCGCTTTTCTTGGTATATTTTTGGCAGAAACTGCCTGTTTTAGTAGCTACACCACCAGCCAGCTTGCCAAAATTCCTAAACAGGCATTTTATGCCAACAACAATAACAACAACAAAAAGCAACAAAAACAAAAACAATAAACAAAAACAACAACATTAAAACTAACAAACTATAAATTTCAATAGAACTAACATATTAAGCTAACCAAACTAAGTTAACTATTATTACAAGCCATTCGAAAACCGATTGTATTTGTCTAGTTGAAAGTGTATAAAAGTCAAGGATTGTTTTGTACATCATTATCATCTCCGTTTGATGAACTTTCATCACCAAGATGGTATCCAGAAGGGTGTACTTGTCTAGGACGGGAAGAATGATCACGAGGAGGACGGGAGGAACGAGGACGGGGATGGTGAGCCTCTGGCGATGACTCACAAGACCGGGGAATCGGAAAACTACCAGAAGCTAGGAGAGATTTGATCTGCTCTTGCATGCCAATGTACTGAGCATCTCTAAGATTTTCTCTTTCCTTGGCGGCTTCTAGCTCGGATGTGAGCTTTGTCACAGTTTCCCGCATAGAGGATAGGCTCTCCCCATCAAGTTGCTCAGCTTGCGGAGAAGTCCTTATTCCTTGAATTCCAAACTTATAGCGATGGAATTTCTTAGTAGGAAGCCCGTATACCTTCCCCCATTTTGGACCTCCAGCAGCCTGCGTCTATATTTTTTCAGCATCCTCGTCCGAAGGTTGGATTGGCTTGCCCGACTCATTAGGTGACTGACTGCGTATGAATTCCTCCACTTCAGCTGTGAAGCGAACCTATAAGAAAATTTACATTGAATTAGTATTTCAAAATTTATATAAAAATAAATCAAAATACTTAATAAAAAGTGAAAACTTACATGTACAGTCGAGGCTCGGCCCTCGACCCACCTTTCTTGATCCGTCTCTTTCTTCTTCTTTACAATACGAGTCTCCTTGAATAGCTCATCTTGGTTCACCGGACACCTCAACTTCTTTTCCTGAAAACTCATAAATTTTAGTTAATAAACAGAATAGATATACTTTAAAAATTAAAATAAATTAAGCAATTACGTACCATTCTTCTTTTTATTTTTCGTAGGTTGATCACACCTCCAGTGTGCAAGGATCATCCCTTCTCAGATGCAAGAGCTTTCTTTCTTTTTTTGCTCTTCTCTAAGAACTCTGCGGTAAGCCATTGCCTTTCCAAATCCACCCATAAATTCTGAAGCAACCAGCCAGGCTTCTGGTTCAACTTTCTAGGTTTGGAGAAACAATGCGACAACCGCTTGCGAGCTTTGAGATGAAAATTTGCAGCCACATCCACGCTATAGCGGTGTTCCCATACACACTTGCTCTGTATTTCAAAAGTTAAGTATTATATGGAAATATCATAAAAGCTATATTCGATATATTATACTTAGCTTTTATTAGCTAATAATTATTCAAAAGTTAAGTGCATTAATTGCTTATAATATAGTATATTTATATGTGTGTGTGTGTATATATATATATATAGCATTAGCTAATATTATATCGAATATAATATTAGCTAATAAAAGCTAAGTATTAATGCACTTAACTTTTGAATAATTACGTATTAATATACTAAGCATTTATCGAATATATATAAAAGCTATATTCGATATATATAAGCTACATTCGATATAATATTAGCTAATGCACTAATACTTAGTGAATAGTATAGTGTAAGTGTGTGTGTGTGTGTGTGTGTATATATATATATATATAAAATAGCTATATTCTATAATACATATTTAGATAGAAATATCCTAAATATAAATAATTGTACTGCTTAAAAGAACATTTATACCTTAAATTGATTGAAAATTTGCTCCTTCAGTGAGAATGGGAATTCACTCCAAGTCTCATAAGAGCCATCATAAAGCTTTCTGGTGGCTTTGGTGATTATCCTTGCAGTAAACTACTAGGGATGAACCTGCAATTTAATTAAAAAAAATACATTAATATCTTAGTAAAACTGTACAAAACAATACACGTAAAAATAACAAATAACTCTTACCCATCACCCTCAGGGACTATGATGATCCTACCATATTGATCATAATGCACTTCCTCGTCATCATCAACATCACCATCCGAAGCATGTATATCAGAGGCATGTGTGGAAGGTGTAAGGGGAGGGGGTTAGAGCTAGTATCTCGCAAGCGAAGGCCTGAAAAAGATGGAGTGCCAGATGAAGATGGATGCGAGCCCTGTGACTATGACATAGTTGTATGGGCCGCAAGTGGATGTGACACTGATAGCCGTGACCCAAGTGGCTATGACACTGATGGCTGTGATCCATGTGAATGTTACATGGATTGTTACTACCCGGATTTTCCACCCTCGGGGGTCATGATAGCGCCTACTCGTGGTATCTAGGCAAGCCAAGAACCCTTGCAAACATTAACCTATCTTGTTTTATACATGATTAAACAATTAAAATATCAATGAATAAGCAGTTAAAAAGACAACGAAAAGTAAAATTTAGCAGAAGTCTAAACTTAATATAGAAATAACGTCTAGAAAGCCATTACAAGTCTCTACCCAGCACCTGGTGTCACAACAATACACAGACTGTCTAGGATTAATACAAATAAGAGTTTGAAATAAAGGACATAGTCTGTCTCGAATGCAAATGTCAACAGAACTTGAAAATGAAAGAAGAGAAGCCGGGCCTACGGACGCCAGCAAGGCTACCTCGGAGTCTCGTGGACTGAAGGTCGGCTCCCTGACTACTACTGCGCACCATAAGTTGCTCCGATGCCTGGATCTCTGCAAAAGAGCACAGAGTGTAGTAATAGCACAACCGACCCCATGTGTTGGTAAGTGCCTAGCCTAACCCCGATAAAGTAGTGACGAGGCTAGACCGAACTACCATATAAACATGTGCAGTTATATATACATGTATAGCGGAATTGAAATACAGAGACAAGTAACCAATATGGGAGGGAGAGCATTCTATGGGGGAAATAACAATTTCAAGTAAAAGTCGTCCAGTAAAGAAGGAAAATAACGAAACTCAGACATTAAATAAGAAACAGAAAACAACAAGTGCACGGCATCACCCTTCATGCTTTTACTCTCATCCTCACCAAGCAATGATATAATAAAGTGTGCACGGCATCACCCTTCGTGCTTTTACTCTCTTTCCTCACATATAACCAATATAATCGGCACGGAATAGTACATCGTGCGGCACGACATCATCCTTCGTTCTTTACTCTCTTTCTACACAATAAGCAAACAATGCACGACATCACCCTTTGTGCTTTATACGTTTTTCTCATAATAATCAAACAATGCACGATATCACCCTTCGTGCTTTAACACTCTTCCTCACCCAAACAACATTCCCAAACAAGGGGCAAGGGAATAAACTAAATAACAATAGAAATCCCAGCAAGGGAACACAATTAAAACAATTAAATCATGGCAAGGGTACAACATCATTAATCTCAACGTCCCGGCAAGGGAAAATAATCAACAAACAACGATATCCCGGCAAGGGAACAATTTAAATACTCTTTATCTTCCTTTCACTTTTATTTCATATCTCACTTTACCACTTGAGACAATGCTCCAAAGGGTTCAACCTTTTCATATACGTTCACCATTGTAATATAACTTGAGCCATTGCTCCTCGTTGTTCATAGGTCACAATTTCCTTTCACAAGCTTTTCACAACAAATAGGAATCATCGCCAAGGCAAGAGAAATGCAACGAAATCAAGATATTCACAATTTAAAGACTCACGGTCATGCTAGACACCAACGCATAGATACTTGTCACCATTCCTATACGTCGTACTCGACAAGAAGCAATTAGCAAATAAGTCTCAACTCCTAGTCCCTCAAACTAGGGTTAGACCAAACACTTACCTCAATTCCTTGAATACAACTCAAGCCTCAATTATAGATTTGCCCCGCGATTCCACCTCCAATTCGCTCGTATCTAATCACAAATTACTTAATTACATTAATAAACACTAAATGAATCAACCCCAATGCATGAAAATGAGTTTTTCAAAGTTTTACCCAAAAAGTCAAAAATATCCCTGGGCCCATGTGGTCAAAACCCGAGGTTCGAACCAAAACCCGATTACCCATTTCCCCACGAACTAAAATATCTAATTTGTTTTTAAACAGAACCTCAAATTGAGGTCCAAATCTCCATTTTTTGAAAAACCTAGGTTCTACCCAATACACCTAATTTCCCCCATGAAACTCTTTGATTTTAGGTTGAAATCATGTTTAAAGATATAAATGATTGAAAGAAATGAGTAGAAACTAACTTACAATTGATTTGGAGGAAGGTTTGTTCTTGAAAAATCACTCGAAGGAGTTGTATTTTGAAAATGGGGTAAAAATGACTTAAAAATCGACTAAATATAGAAAATTACAGGTCTCTAATATGGGAATTGCGAATAGGGGTTTGCAATTGCGAACCCCGACCCTCAGATATGGGAATTGCGAAGCAGGATTCGTATTTGCGAACCGTTCATAATTCCCCAAGTTTCGCATTTGCGATGATGTAGTCGCAATTGCGACTTCGCATTTGCGCGAAAAATATCGCATTTGCGATGACTGAGGATCTAGGTGGACATCGCTTTTGCGATAAAAGTCTTCGCATTTGCGAAGAAGGCTGCCTAGGTACTGCCTCACATTTGCGATGCATAGCTCACATTTGCGAGGCTGGCTTCGCAAATGCGAAACCTGCAGGTCAGTTCATACCAGCAAATTTTAAGTTCAAAAATGCAACCCGTGGCCTATCCAAAACTCACCCTAGCCCTTGGGGCTCCAAAACAAATATACACACAACCTCAAAACATCCTACGAACTTATCCGCGCGATCAAATCCCCAAAATAATATCATAAACATCGAATTAAATCCCAAAATCCAAGAATTCTTTCAAACTACATAAAATCTTAAATTTTCCAATTTAGGTCTGAATCACGTCAAACGACGTCCGTTTTTCACCAAATTTCATAGAAACATCTCAAATCATATATAAGACCTGTAACGGGTGCCAAAACCAAAATACGGGCCCGATACCAACACGTTCTAATAAATGTTCATTTCAAATTTCCTTAAACAATTTCAGAAAACAATTTTACAAAAAAATTCATTTCTTGGCCTTAGGACCTCGGAATTTGATTCCGGACATACGCCCAAGTCCCATATTTTCCTACGGACCCTCCGGGGCTATCAAACCACGGGTCTGGGTCTAGGTCCGGGTCTGAGTCCATTTACCCAAAATATTGACCTAGATCAAATTTATTCATTTTAACACTAAAATTTAACAATTTTTCATAGAATTTCACATTTAAGCTTTTGAGCTATGCACATGGACTATGCACGCAAATCGAGGTGACTCTAAATGAGGTTTTCAAGGCTTTGGAAGCAAAAAATTCATTTAAAACAGGTGATGACCCTTTGGGTCATCATATTCTCCACCTCTAAAATAATTGTTCGTTCTCGAACGGACTAAAAAAAGAAGTACCTGAGTCGGGTAAAAGATCAGGATAACGGCTCTGCATATCAGACTCAGACTCCCAGGTCGATGCCTCAGGAGGCTGACCTCTACACTAGACATGAATAGAAGGGAAACTCTTGTATCTCAACTGACAAACCTGCCGGTCTAGAATAGCTGTCGGCTCCTCCTCGTAAGACAAGTCCTTGTCCAACGGGGCAGTGCTGAAATCTAACACGTGGGCTGGATTGCCGTGATACCACCGAAGCATGAACACATGAAACACTGGATGCACAGCTAATAAGCTCGGCGACAAAACAAGTCTATAAGCCACCTCTCCCACTTGGTCAGAAATCTGAAACGGACCAATGAACCTAGGGCTAAGCTTGCCTTTCTTGCCAAATATCATCACGCCTTTCACAGGAGACACTCGGAGCAATACCCACTCACCGACCATAAAAGCCATATCTCGAACCTTGCGGTCTGCATAGCTCTTTTTACCGGACTGAGCTGAACAAAGCCTATCCTGAATGATCCTTACCTTGTCCAAGGCCTCCTGAACCAAATCTGTACCCAACAACCGAGCCTCTCCCGGCTCAAACCATCCAATCGGAGACCGACACCGCCTACTATATAAAGCCTCATAAGGAGCCATCTGGATACTCGACTAGTAGCTATTATTGTAGGCAAACTCTACTAAAGGTAAAAAATTGATCCCACGAACCTCCAAAGTCAATAAAACAAGCTCGGAGCATATCCTCTAAGATCTGAATAGTCCGCTCAAACTGACCATCTGTCTGGGGATAAAATGATGTGCTCAGCTCAACCCGTGTGCCCAACTCTCGCTGAACTACTCTCTAGAAGTGCGAGGTAAACTGTGTACCCCGATCTGAAATGATAGACATGGGCACACAATGAAAGCAAACAATCTCCTGAATATAGATCTCTGCAAAACTCTTAGAAGAATAGAAGACTGCCACAGGAATGAAATATGCTGACTTGGTTAGCCTATCAAAAATGACCCATATTACATCGAACTTTTTCCGAGTCAGCGGAAGTCCAGTAACAAAGTCCATAGTGATCCGCTCCCACTTCCACTCGGGAAGCTAAATCCTCTGAAGTAAACCACCAGGCCTCTAATGCTCGAACTTAACATGCTGATAATTCAAACAACGAGCCACATATGCTATGATATCCTTTTTCATTCTATGCCACCGATAATGCTGCCGAAAATCCTGATACATCTTCGCGGAGCGCGAATTAATAGAGTACCGGGAGCTATGGGCCTCCTCCCAAATCAACTCTCGGAGCCCATATACATTAGGCACACATACTCGACCTTGTAATCTCAAAACTCCATCATCATCTAAGGTAATATGCCTGGCACCTCCGAGCTGCACCGTTCTCTAAGGACACACAAATGGGGTTCATCATACTACCGATCACAGATACGCCCCAATAATGAAGAACGAGTGACCGTGCAAGCTAACATACGACTGGGCTAAAAAATGTCCAGCCTCACAAATTGATTGGCTAAAGCCTGAATATCCAAAGCAAGCGGCCTCTCACTGATCGGAATATAAGAAAGACTACCCATACTGGATGACTTCGTACTTAATGCATCGGCCGCCACATTGGTCTTTCCTGGATAATATAGAATGGTGATGTCATAATACTTCAACAACTCCAACTACCTCCTCTGCCTAAAATTTAACTCTTTTTTCTTGAACAAGTACTGAAGACTCTTGTGATCCGTGAACACCTCACATGCCACGCCATACAGATAACGCCTTCAAATCTTCAATGGGTGAACTATGGCTGCTAACTCCAAATCATGAACCAGATAGTTCTTCTCATGAATCTTCAACTTCCTCAAAGCATAGCCAATGACCTAGCCATCCTGCATCAACACTGCTCCATGCCCAACATGGGAAGCATCACAATAGACTGTATAAGGCCCTGAACCTGTGGGCAAAACCAACACCGATGCTGCAGTCAGAGCTATCTTGAGCTTCTGAAAGCTCGCTTCACACTCATCCGACCATCTGAACTGGGCACCCTTCTGGTCAATCTGGTCATCAGGGCTGCAGTAGATTAAAACCCCTTTACAAACCGTCGATAGTAGCCTGCGAACCCCAAGAAACTCCGAGTCTCTATAGCTGATGCTGGTCTAGGCCAGGCCTTGACGGCCTCAATCTTCTTTGGGTCCACCTGAATACCCTCTGCTGATACAACATGACCCAGAAATGCAACTGAACCCAACCAGAATTCACACCTGGGGAACTTTGCATATAACTGACTATCCTTCAGAGTTTGAAGAACCACTCTAAGGTGTTGCTCGTGCTTCTCCTGGCTGCGGGAATATATCAATATATCATCAATGAAAACTATCACAAATGAATCCAAATAAGGCCTGAACACTCGGTTCATCAAGTGCATGAAAGCTGCTTGGGCATTTGTCAACCCGAATGACATAACCAAGAACTTATAGTGCCTGTACAGAGTGCGGAAGGTTGTCTTAGGGACATTGGATAACCTAATCCTCAACTGATGGTAGCTAGATCACAAGTCAATCTTGTAAAATACCCTGGCACCCTAAAGCTGGTCGAACAAATCATCAATCCTCGGCAATGGATACTTATTCTTGATCGCAACTTTGTTTAGTTACCGGTAATCGATACACATTCTCACTGACCCATCCTTCTTCTTGACAAATAACACCGGCACACCTTAAGATGAGACACTAGGTCTAATAAAACCCTTCTCAAGCAAATCCTGCAACTGTTCCTTTAACTCTTTCAACTCCGACAGGGCCATGCGATATGGTGGGATAGAAATGGTACCAGATCAATACAGAAATCAATATACCTTTCGGGTGGCATACCCAGCAAGTCTGAAGGAAAAACATTAAGGAACTCACAAACAACGAGAACAGAATCAATAGAGGGAATCGCATCATTGGAATCACGAACATAGGCTAAATAGGCCAAACACCCCTACTCGACCATACGCCGATCCTTTACATAATATATAACACTGCGGGAATAATGACTAGGAGTCCCCCTCCACTCAAATGACGCGTATCGGGTAAAGCTAAGGTCACAGTCTTGGCATGACAGTCCAAGATAGCATGATAGGGTGATAACCAGTCCATCCCCAATATAATATCAAAGTTGACCATAACTAAAAGTAACAAATCTACATGAGTCTCAAGACCCCCAATAACCAAAACATAAGAACGAAGGACTCGATCGACCACGATAGAATCACCCACCGGCATAGACACATAAACAGGAATACCAATGCATCACTAGGCATGACCAAATAGGGGGCAAAATTGGATGACAAATATGAGTATGTAGACCCCAGATCAAACAACACTGAAGCATATCTATCACAAACCAGAAACGTACTTGTAATAACCATATCTGAAGCCTCTGCCTCGGGCCTGGCCTGAAGAGCATAACATTAGGGCTGGGCCCCACCACTTAGATCTACCTCTATGGGACGACCTGCTTCTGGTTGGCCTCCACCTCTGGCGGTTTGATCTCCACCTCTATGACCTCTACCTCCACCTCTGGAACCTCTACCCCCCATCTCTAGCTGGCTGGGCAGGCTGTGGAACACCTGTGCCTGAACCATGGCACGAGAACCCTGGTGCTGATAACAACTCGGTGCTCGACGGCAAAATCTGGCAATATGACCCATGTCACCACAAGTGTAATAAGTCCCCGGCTGCTGAGCCTGCTGGCCCTGTCAACCTGAATGACCACCACAAAAACTCTGAAGTGGTGGTGCACTGATATGAGCTGGCGGTGCACTGAATTTTTGCTGATCAGAATAGTGCGTGTGAGAACCACGGCCACTTGAGGCACCGTGAGAAACCTAGAGGGCTAACTGGAAAGGCCTAGAAGTCTTACCCCTATCATATGAATCTCTGCCTCCAGATGAGGCACCACCAAATCGGCCTGACTGACGGGGTCTCTTGTCTGCCCTATGACCACCCCTTGTGACAATACCATCTCAATCCTCTAGGCCACATTGGCCACCTCTTGAAAGGATATCTCACTCCCAGCCTCTCTAACCATATGGAGACGAACAGGCTGAATGAGTCCATCAATAAACCGTCTTACTATCTCCCTCTCAGTGGTAAGTATAACAATAGCATGGTGGGCTAACTCAATAAACCTGGTCCCGTACTGGATGACTGTCATGGATCCTTGATAGAGAGGCTCAAACTACCTCCGATAGGCCTCTCACTATGTAATAAGGAGAAACTTCTCTAGAAATACATGCGTGAAATGATCCCAGGTCAAGGTTGGAGATCCTGCTGGTCTAGCTAAATAATAGTCCCTCAACTAAGTCTTGACGGATCCACACAATCGGAATGTAGTGAAATCAACCCCATTGGTCTCAACAATACCCATGTTCTGAAGAACCTCGTGGCAGCTATCCAAATAATCTTAAGGATCCTTGGTAGATGCACCACTGAAGGTAGTAGTGAAAAGCTTGGTGAACCTATCCAACCTCTATAAAGCATTGGTAGACATAGCTGCCCCATCACCGGCCTGGGCTTCCACACCCGGCTGAGCTGCTCCAACTGGCTGAACTGCTAGAGTCTAAATCTGAGGAGCTACCTGCTCCAGAGTACGAGTAGTAGGAGTCTGGGCCCCTCCTCCAGCCTGAGAGGTGGCTGGTGCTACAGGAAGCAAACCTGCTCGGGTGACACTCTCCATAAGACACACCAATCTGACCAGAGCGTCCTAAAGAACTGGGGTAGCAATAAACCCCTCTAGGACCTGAGTTGGGCCCACCAGAACTGCTGGGTCTGGAGCTGGGGCTGGGGTCGGAACCTCCTCGTCAAAGTCAACCTGAGGCCCATGGTGCTGCTGCTCGGGGCTGAGCTCTGCCCCTACCTCGGCCTCTAGTGCGGCCTCGGCCTTTCCCTCTGCCCCCAATGGTAGCTGCGTGGGACTCGAACTGCTGATCAGAAGATGAGGAAGCACGTGTTCTTGCCATTTGCGGAAGAACAAAGTAGAAATTCAATTAGCATTGAGAAACCAAACAACACGACAAGAAAGAAAAAATGTGAAACTTTTCCTAACTATGTAGCCTCTGGGGATAGATACAGACGTCTCCGTATCGATCCCTTAGACTTTACTAAGCTTGTCCGTGAGTTGTGAGACCTATGTAACCTAGAGCTCTGATAGCAACTTGTCACAACTCGGATTCCCCACCCTTGGGGGTCGTGATGGCGCCTACTCGTGGTAGCTAGGCAAGCCAAGAAGCCTTGCAAACATTAACCTATCTTGTTTTATATAGGAGTAAACAATTAAATTATTAATGAATAAGCAGTTAAAAAGACAACGAAAATAAAAATTTAGTGGAAGTCTAAACTAAATATAGAAACAGCATCTAGAAAGCCATTACAAGCCTTTACCCAGCACCTGGTGTCATAATAATACACATAATATCTAGGATTACTACAAATAAGAGTTTAAAATAAAGGTCATAGTCTGTCTCGAATATAAATGTCAACAGAACATGAAAATTGAAAGAAGAGACGTCAGGCCTGCAAACGCCATCAAGGCTACTTCAAAGTCTCGTGGACTGAAGGTCGGCTACCTGACTACTGCTGCGCACCGTTAGCTGCTCTGACACCTGGATCTGTGCAAAAGAGCATAGATTATAGTATCAACACAACCGATCCCATGTGCTGGTAAGTGCCTAGACTAACCACGGCGAAGTAGTGACGAGGATAAACCGGACTACCACATAAACCTATGCAGTTATATATACATATACAACGGAATCAAAATATAGAGACAAGTAACCAGTATGGGAGGGAGAGCATGCTATGGGGGAAATAACAATTTCAAGTAAAAGTCGGCCAGCAATGAAGGAAAATAATGCAACTCAGACATTAAATAAGAAATAGAAAACAACAAGTGCATGGCATCACCCTTCGTGCTTTTACTCTCATCCTCACCATGCAATGATATAATAAAGTGTGCGCGGTATCACCCTTCGTGCTTTTACACTCTTTCCTTATATATAATTTATAGAATTGGCACAGAATGGTACATTATGCGGCATGACATTACCCTTCATGCTTTACTCTCTTTCCTCACAAAATGCAAACAATGCCCGACATCACCCTTCGTGCTTTACACTCTTTCCTCACAATAATCAAACAATGCACGTCATTACCCTTCGTGCTTTAACACTCTTCCTCACCCAAACAACATTCTCAAACAAGGGGTAAGGGAATAAACAAAATAATAATAGAAATCCTAGCAAGGGAACACAATTAAAATAATTAAATCACAGCAAGGGTACAACATCATTAATATCAACGTCCCGACGAGGGAAAATAATCAACAAAGAACAATATTCCGGCAAGGGAACAATTTAAATACTCTTGCTCTTCCTTTCACTTTTATTTCATATCTCAGTTTACCACTTGAGCCAATGCTCTAAAGGGATCAACCTTTTCATATACGTTTACCATTGTAATATAACTTGAGACATTGCTCCTCGTTTTTCATAGGTCACAATTTCATTTCACAACAAATAGGAATCATGACCAAGGCAAGAGAAATACAACAAAATCAAGATATTCACAATTTAAAGACTCACGGTCATGCTAGACATCAACGTATAGATACTCATCACCATGCCTATACGCCGTACTCAACAAGAAGCAATTAGCAAATAAGACTCAACTCCTAGTCCCTCAAGCTAGGGTTAGACCAAACACTTACCTCAATGCCTTGAATACAACTCAAGCCTCAATTATAGCTTTACCCCCCGATTCCACCTCCAGTTCGCTCGTATCTAATCATAAATTACTTAATTACATTAATAAACACTACATAATCAACCCCAATGCATGAAAATGTGTTTTTCAAAGTTTTATCCAAAAAGTAAAAAATTGCCCATGGGCCCACGCGGTCAAAACCCGAGGTTCGAACCAAAACCCGAGGTTCGAACCAAAACCCGATTACCCATTCCCCCACGAACTCAAATATCTAATTTGTTTTAAAATTAGACCTTAAATTGAGGTCCAAATCTCCAATTTTTTAAAAACCTAGGTTCTACTCAAAACACCCAATTTCTCCCATGAAAATCTTTGATTTTAGGTTGAAATCATGTTAAAAGATGTAAATGATTGAAAGAAATGAGTAAAAACTAACTTACAATTGATTTAGAATAAGGTTTTGTGATGACCCGGCCGGTCGTCTTAAGAATTAATGCCCCAATCCCCTATTAACTGCTTTCCCCCAGTCTATTTATGCTATTTGATTTGCCGGGATGTTTGGTTTTGAGTTTCGGAGAGTTTGGGACACTTAGCCCCTAAATGAGAGCTTAAGTGTTGGAAAGTTTTTCGTAGTCAGAACAGTATGAAGACGGCCTTGAAATGAAAATTTGATGGTTCCGTTAGCTCCGTTATGTGATTTCGGGGTTGTGAGTGTGTTTGGAATATGTTTTGTAGGTCCGTAGCTGATTTAGGCTTAAAATGCAAAAGTTTGAATTTTTGAAGTTTTCGGTCCAATAGTGAGGATTTGATCCGAGGGTCAGAATGGAATTCCACAAGTTGTAGTAGCTCCATCATGTCATTTAGGATATGTGTGTGAAATTTCAGGTCATTCGGACAAGGCTTGGTTAGGTTTTTGATCGAAATCGTGTTTTGATAGAATTTGAAGTTCTTAGGCTTAAATCATTGGTTAATTCGAGTTTCTGACATTGTTTTAGGTGGTCTAAGGGTTGGTACAAGTTTGAATGAGGTATTAGTTGTTATTGGTGCTTTTGGAATGGGAGTGGAAATGAGGTAGAAGAGGTCAGCTACATCAGTAATTCGAACAAGCAACAACGGTAATCAATTCCTAGGAATATAGGACCAATGAGCAGACCCAATTAATCAAACCAGAAGTCAAAAGAAAACCTCGAAACCAAGTTCAAACCATTTTTCAAACCTTAAATAGACCCAAGATGTTTTAGGAATTAGAAAGCTTAAAAAAACCTCAATGAGTCTCACTGAAATAGTGAATCTCTTTCAACACAGCCGGAACCTAAAGATTTCCAACACAAGATCAAGTCGTTTTCATTCAAAGGATTTGAAACTTTGTATTGTGATTGAAGAACAACTTAAAATTCAGAGTCGAACTCTAATGGAACCGTGTTTTTCTTTCTTAATCTCTGAATCTATATCCTCCAGAGATTCAAAAAAAAGGAACCCCTTAATATGTCCAAGTCTAACTCTATTTATAGCCAAACTTTCTTAACTTTCCAACTCTTAGGAGCATTAAGCTCATTACGAAAGTATTTCTACCCATGATATTCTTTTCCCCGCCCCTTAGAACCCCACTAACATATGTTCTATTCATTATTAATCTCATTGTTATGGGCTCATTATAATATTCAACACTTCCCATGCTATTCCAATTCACATCCCACTATCATTATTATACAACTATTAGTTTAATGTTTAATTAAGTACCCTTTGACAGACTACTAATTTCAAACCATTTATCTATTTTTCAGTTCCCAAATTACTCCTGGAATCCCACTGTTCTTACTGTCCTATCCCTATCCCCTAAAGACCCTGTGATTTCTATCTTAGACAGCTATAACCAATCGACCATTCCTAGCCACTAACTATACTGATTTTAAACTGACCATTGGATTCATTGTGGAGAATCCATTAACATACAAAGGGAACTAAATAAACACAACTAAACCATTGATAACAAGGAACTGTAAATCAAACAAAAAATCAGAGAAACCAAACATAGACAATAACATTCTTGGACTTAACACAAACACGAATTAACTACAAGAACAGACTAATGGACGAAATTTACTTAATCGATTCGACAGTTTATAACACATAGAAATTAACCACAAAAAAATAGACTAAGACAGACCAATACATGATTCCAGTTGTATTGACAAAACCAGGAACTTATCATGAAACTAACTATTCGACCAAACACATTCTAGTCGATTACATGGCTTAAACATATGCTCGACTATGAACAGAAGAAAAGTTTGACCAAATAAAGGGTCGGATTGGAGAAGAAGAAGAACAATCGACAAAACTAGACCACAACTAAAACTAAACACATAACGCTAAAGAAAAGCAGCACAGAGAAAAGAACGAAATACCTCAAGAGATTAGAAAACCAGACGAACCCATGTTCGAACTCAGACTCGAACACTTTGAGTTCGAACGGACCTTAATCGAGTCTTCTCAATTGAAAACACTTCGACTAAGGTCGATTAGACCCCAAATCTTCCTTTAATTTGGACAGAATCCATGGTTTGGCATTTCTAGGGTTCTTACGTTCGATTTGGGGCTCGAATGTTTCTAGCCAGATTCAAACCAAACCAAGAGTAGTTTGGTAACGAGGGAGGTCAGAGGGATGTCTGGTGTGAGTTTGGGCTTGGTTGGGGTTGGGTCGAGTTCTGCCCGAATCTTCAAATAAAGATTCGAGACGTTCAGGGAAGATTCAAAACAAACGATTAATGGAATCGGATTGGGGGTGGTTAGAAGCTTAAAGGTTGTTAGTTTCGTGGCCAGCAGCGTCGTTGCCACCGGGTTTCAGGCGAAGGGGCATGAGGGTGGCTAGGGTTTGGTAGGGGTTTGTTTCAGTCTCTGAAAGAGATGATGGAGGGGTTTGGTTTGGGGGGAGGGGGCTGGGTGTGTTTGGCAACTATATATGGGATGATGGAATTTGATCCCGGCCGTTGGATCAATTAAGATCACCGGCCTGGATCAGCGAATTAATTTGAACGATGTCATTTCAATTTCTTTGAGACCGGATCGGTCTTAGGTGGAAATGGGTCGGGCATGGGGGTGAGTTGTTACCGTTAGATCAAATGAAGATCAACGGCTTGGATGGGGACGCTTTAAACGACGTCGTTTGGTTGATGTTGGGGGCTGAACTGGACCATTTGATCAAGTGAGATCAACAGCCCAGATTATCTAGATCAAAACACTGTCGTTTGGCTGGGGTTAATGCCAGACCACTTGGACCGGATAAGGGCGGAAATTTGGGCCTGGTTTTGGTCAAAATAACAACGGCCCAGTCCGATTTTTCTCTCTATATTTCATGTTTCTTCTTTTTTTCTCTTATCTTCCTTTTTAATTCCTAATTACAAAATTCTAAAAATAAATTGTAAAAATCAAAGTTTAACTAAAATGCTAATTAACTCCTAATAATAATTATCACACAAGATTAAACACCAATTAAAATAAAATCACACAATTGGACATTAAATGCTAAAAATGCAAAAATACATATTTTTATGATTTTCCATTTTGTAAAACAAACTTGATTACTCCTAATTGTAGAATTAAATCCTAAATGCAAATGCAACATATTTTTGTATTTTCATTAATTTAAACAAATAAACATGCACAGACAAATACAAATAATTATCCAAAAATGCCGCGAAAAATCTCAAAATTGCACACAATGGAAAATTGTTTTATTTTGAATTTTTTGGGAGTAGTTCTCATAGAGGGCAAAAATCACGTGCTTACAGCTGCCCCTCTTTGTCCGAAAACATGAAGAGTTTTCGTGCAAAGATAAAGTGAGCGAGCGAATTTTTTGCCCGTTTGAGTACTCCGTGTGAAGCATTTTTTGAAAAGATTTGACCGAACCTTTGCTTCAAAAGGTCTTCTACATATCCCTGGCTAAAAGGGAATCAGGTCAATGTAGTTCGGGAAGTTTTGGTAGCTGGGACTACCATGGGACTATGATTTGCTGTTACTGTTGTCGCTGTTATTCTTTACTGACCTCCTTATTACACCGTGTTAAAAGAAAACAAGAAGCTAGACTAAACTAGGAATTACAAAATCTTATCTAGATCTTCAGGCTTGCTCTTGTCGCCTTGCCTTCTTGTCGACTTGCTTCCTCTGATGTTTCATTATTTCTGTATTGACATCGTCGGCTTTTCTTGATTGCCGAACTTGAACTGCTTATTTCCTTCTTCGAACTATTTTCCTTTCGAAACTTGAATTGCCTTCTTCTGACCATTGTTACCTTTCTTTCGATTTCCGAACTTGAATTTATGCTGGGGATCTTGTTGTAATCCTCCGCTTTACTGATTTCAACTTGAAATGTATTCCTCTGTTATACGGGTGGGCTCCCGATTCCAACAGCAACTTTAAATTGCCTCTCCTCTCTTTAGGTGGGTTCCTGACTTCATCAACAACTTTTAAAATAAAATACATTTGGCAATAACTTATGAAATATATATTTGGCAATGTTTATACAAGCAGGACCACTCGGGTCGAAATCAATTGGACGTCCTTTTGAGGAAGGATTCAATTCAATATCCTATTTTAGGGCGGATAGTCCCATGCTATCCTATTTGAGGGCGGATAGTCCCATGATATCCTATTTGAGGGCGGATAGTCCCATGATATCCTATTTGAGGGCGGATAGTCCCATGATATCCTATTTGAGGGCGGATATTCCCATGATATCGTATTTGAGGGCGGATAGTCCCATGATATCCTATTTGAGGGCGTATCGTCCCATGATATCCTATTTGAGGGCGTATCGTCCCATGATATCCTATTTGAGGGCGGAAAGTCCCATAATATCCTATTTGAGGGCGGATAATCCCATAATATCCTATTTGAGGGCGGATAGTCCCATGATATCCTATTTGAGGGCGGATAGACCCATGATATCCTATTTGAGGGCATATC